>JADDOH010010096.1:0-97045 GCA_016648135.1 Agrypnia vestita | reverse complement strand
AAAGAACGGTGCTCCGATTAAATACAGTCTCGATCCCATGACAATATTATAATTTTGTGTTGTTCTTGTAAAGTTTTGATGTTTCTCATGTGTTTTGTGTAATTTTCCTATCTTCCATTAGCACTTTCGTGGATAAGTTTTTGAGTTTCAAATTCTGCTTAACAACTTCAATTAATAATAATAACAAACAAAAATAACAATTGGCGTTGAGTTTCTGTGCTGTTTTGGAGACGTTTCAGTAAGTGTCGGGTATTTTAAGTTGTAAACCGTTTTTAGTATTTTGTTTTGTTTTCTTTGAAGATTGTTAAAGAGGTCTCACGACCCTGAGAGCCTGAATTTTAGCAAGAAATTTGGTGATTTCTTCAAGGAGATGAATCATTTTTTTTTCATTGGTACTTACTAAGTAAGCTACACTAAAAAGTTACATTTTGTGGAAAATGTTTTGAAAAAAGAATATATTGGGTCTTTTCCATTCTAGTGGAGCTCTCCCGTGGTAACTGAGATGCAGCAACGTACGGAAATGAAATATTAAAAATGTTACTTATTCGATTTAAAAAAAAAACATTTTAGTAATTGGGCGTATTTTGAAAAAAATATACAAAAAAAATTTCTTTAAGGCGATACGAGTAAATTTGGCAATACGAGCAAAATCCACCACTTTTTCTCATATCTTTTCTTGCATTTTGTACACACATTTTTTTAAAGAAAGATATCAAATTAAAATTTATTCACCCGATGAAGCAATGTTTATAACTTAACCTGTTCCTTGTCTAAAAAATAATAAATAGATAGAAAAGTTGTTATTATATCTAAGCGTGTGTGTAAATCTCATGATTTTTAATCACTTTTTTTTTAACTCGTAGTCTGTTTGTCAGCTTGTCTGATGAAAAAACTTTGTATCAATTTTGAACCCTTTTCCCGTGATCCAATCGAGCTGAAAAAGTTTGCGGCGGCCTGATGATGTCACGGAATATTTAAAATTTGAATTACTCCGTCATATAATAGATACTTTACTACGAATTTCGAAAATTTATGACAATTGGTTCACAGATGAAGAAATAAAATAATAATTTATTTCTTTTAGATTTCTGCTACATTACTAAAATCTGATTCAAACGATTTTAAAACATTTGATGCTGGAAATTCATAAGGTTTGATATTGTTGATAATTGAATCTATCAAAATCTTGATTAAATTGGCTGACAATTGTTTTTAGAATATAATCTTCAAAACATGAGGTGTCTTATCAAAGCTCAAAACATCTGACATTTTAGAAATATATTAAATTCCCGCAAGTTTAGTGTTATGTTATATGTTTTAATTCGTCTTTAATTATTAAGATTTTCATTCGCCAAAAGGAATGTAAGAAGAAATACATTACATTCTGTTGGAGAAATTTTCTTAATTTAAGTTACCCTGGTTCGGGTTTCCCACAGGGAAAATTTGAACTAGAAGCTCTCTAGATATGAAGATGCCACTTACCAGTTTGCAGGCGACTTTGGCGTTGTTTAGTCCGATTTACGTTCTCTTCGTTATTCTTATTCCAAATCCACTCACAGCACCACTTTAACACACCAAATGTTTAATTATATTTTATAGGTTTTATCCGCCGCGACCAAATTCAACCGCTCATTCGAGGTGTCCCAAAACAATTTGGTCTCGTAGCAACTGTCACACACAGAGAACTCCGCGCTCGTAGATATTTCCTTTTATAAAATTCCCGACCAGAGACTAACAGATTTTTTGCTCGAACACATACAGTACATTATATAAAAAAAGTTTAATCGTTATTAAACTCTGTCACAAGAGAAGATAGTTACATAAAATCATGATTGCCCTAATACAATATGCTACCTGGCATGATATTTATGTTGTCACTTTGTTTGGATGAGTGTCCCAATAAATGGTCCCATCCCTTTTATTCAAATTTCAATCCTTTTTTTCACATTTTTCGGACACTCAAATTTTGATACACTTTCAAGCATTGTATTGTACAGTTTAGAACCTAGGTGTCTTAAGTTTCTTTGTCCATTAGTGGTTTGCGCCCTCGGAACTCGAATAGAATCTTTGTTTCTTCTGCGTGTACGAATTATGTTTAGGGTTTCTTTGAAGTGTGTTTGTTTGTGTTTGTATATGTAAGCTAGGACAGTTTTGGCATATATTTGTCTCACATACATGTATGTCAATATTCATAATGTCCTCATAACGAAGAAAGTGTCTCAAGTAAATATTTAGGCTCTTTCTTTGTTGCAAACGAAATTTTATTTTAAGTCAAAGTAAAGGAATGTGAAATTATATTATTAATATTTCAAGCATTAAATTTATGGTCAGGTGTATTGAAAGTCTGCGGTACGAAAAATCTCCAAGAAGCAACATTTGAATAAAAAAATAAAAAACCCGGAAGCTGGATGTTCGTGGGTTATCGTAAAAATTACACCGTTTTTATTAATATTTTAGAAAAAACAGTTTTGAAATAATGTTATAATAATAAAATGTAGGTAGGTACCTACTTTTAAGCGAGCTGATTTTACTAACATTTTATAAAATTATAAATTGTATCATTATCTTATATATATATAAGGTGTCTACATCATATTTCAGCTGCTATAATTGTTTATAAATAGTTTTTGTTCTTATGTTATTTTACAAATATGATTTTGGCCGTAACATGTGAGACATGTATGGAAGTTTATTTATACGATGGCCTACATATACTGTTTCATGTAAAGGAATATAAACTTCTCTAGCATAGTCCGTTCAAATACATGAAAAGTTTTCAGATTTGAACAGATATACAACATTCAAAATTTTGATAATGTGTGGATGTTCTTACGATGGAATTGGTGAACGTTGCATTGTGTAGAGTGATCACTTAAGCCAGGTCGTGAGCCCTGGGCCACCCTATAAGAAAACATCCATGAAATTTTGTCATATAAATAGCTTCGTCTCTGTGAGAATTTATCTTAATTAATAATTATTCCACTTTGGGCAAATCCAGGAACTTTGTTCTCAGGACATACGTATAAAAATATTGTTAACGTCAATTTTTCGGTATCCAACCTGATGCTACGTCTGGTGCCAAAAATTTATTGTTTAAAAAAATACTACGACTAGAAAAATTACTACGTTAGATTAATACGCATGTGAGGAATATTTTGGGAAGGTGTTAGTGTGAGAATAATACTATGGTTGAGGCGTGTAGTGGTATTTACATGCTAGTTGTCCTGGCGAAAAGACGGGTACGTTTCAAAACCGGTAGACTAAAAATCTCCGCAAGACGTTATTTATTTATTATTAATTAACGCCCTATAGGATTTTTACAATAGATAGGTATAGTGTACATTAACATAATAGGTATATAGTTTAGAGAATAGAAAAAAAACATAATACATGTAAACATAGTCATGACAAAGTGAGAAGAAAATACTTAGAATACAGATACAAACACATAATGATAAATATAATATATAGTAAAAAGAAAGAAGCATAAAAAAACATAATAATATAGAAATTTAAAAACAAAAAAAAGTAATAATGTAGAGAGAGAAAATATAGCACAAGCTTTGAAAGTCATAATATAATAATAAAATATACATACATACAAATCAATTGTTTAAGTCCAATTCGACAAATACTAGTAATCTTTCAGTACACCCTTTAATATATGTTTGAATATTGTACAGTTATTGGCAAAGACGTCCAGTTGCTCGTATCTGTTTGCTAGTCTAGGAAGCCTTTGCAGTGGGGAATTAAAGAAAAGTTATGTACTAACATAAGTAACATTTTATTGAATATGACATCAACAACGAGAAAGAATCCGAATTTACGCGAACGGACGATGATATTATATTTTAAAAAAGATCACAAAATTCTCGTTAAAGGCAAATATGTATGGGATGCAAAGCGTGGGACGTGGCCATGATAGATAAAATGCGAGAAACGTGAGCATGGTGTTCTTTAGGGCGGAAAAACACCACGCGTTACCAGCGCTGTCTTTCCGCGTTCGTGGGAACAGAATTCCGTGTTCCATATTATAAATAATGCCGCCTCATTTCCTGCGCTAAGGGATGGACCGATTCTAACGGGGTATGAGAATCCATAACGATTTCGGTATCTAAGTCTCACACTGATATTATACGACGCAATGAAACATGAAGGCGTTCCTATAAAAAGGGTCTTTGAAGCACCTACTAGTAATGTAACGAATATCTGCAACCGACATTCGCGAATGCGAATACGAATATTGAGTTTTTTTCAATTTGGCGCCAATTATATATGGCTTAGCGGCTCAGTTTCACGCGAGGCGCGTTCCGTTTGCATCTTGTTCCGAGAATTTCCGAGTTGATCTAATAGAAGCATAGAGAATAATTTTTTTTTGTTTGTTTAACGTGTTTTCTTATAAAATATAAATTATTTATAGTTTGTAATTGAAGAACATAGTTTTTGTTTGGTTTTAAGTTTGGTTCAAGAAGATTACTAACCTAACCTAACTAAGAACCAAACTAAGAAACTTCACATTAAAAACTTATGTAAAGACTGTTAAAAGTTTCAGAGAAGAATTTGTTTTTGTTTGTTTACATTTCATTATTAAATTTTATATTTTCTAAGCTAATGAAAAATTAATTGTTATTTACTAGTGATCTGAAATCTTAAGCTTTATTACGCAATGTAGAAGTAGATGGTAAATAAATAATACCAAATAATAAAGTAAAGTGAAGACTGATAATGTGATTACGAGGTAAAGTTACTTTTTTTAATAATAAAAAAATAAGAAATGAATGGATGTTGTATTAACCTAATATTATGTTTTATTCTGATGTTCATATTTGAAAAATATTCGCTCCAATTTTGCGAATGCGAATGCGATTGCGAATATGCAAAAATATGCGAATATTCGTTACATCACTAGTAGCTACAACAAGTTACAAAGAGATTTTATTATTACAGAATGGTCTGTAGAGGGTGTCTCATAACCAGTAATAAAAAAATTACAGGCGGATTCCTTCCATGATAATAAGTAGAAAATGTTCAAGCAACCATGGCCCAATATCAATAGTTACGGAGATATGCAATATCAAAGTTTGCATTTTTTTTCAGTATTTCTGACTTATTTTTTATAAAAAGTTGAAGTGTTATTACAGTAACATATATCGATTATGAAAAACACGAATTAAATCGGAGCACCGTTCTTTAATTTACACTATTTTGAATGCAGCTTAGACACGGTATTGCAAGTCTATACTTAATCACAACGCATCAGCCCTGATGACGGACCCTGCAATAGGATCCAAGACGTCACGCGTCATCCAGAATATCAAAAACTTAAACCAGAAAATTCTGAACTGCCGTGAAAACCTGAGAATATTTTTAATTTTGTAGTGCTCCTTAGTTCTAGTAACGGAATTTTTAATAATTTTTTTTGCAATCATCATAAATTAATTAAAAAAACTTCGATTTACTTAAAAAATCATCCTTATATATATCATTTAACCGTGTTATTTAATATTGTCACGTGTTGTGGCTACGGGAAGGATGAATGAAAACCCTGGAAATTAATTATCGATTAATTTATTTTTACGATTCAATGTTCAAAGTCATATTACATGTTTAAACTTAACGCTATTCTTTAAATATGACTTTTTTGCGGTATATAACCTAAAAACAAACGGTTTATTATCACTGGGTAGCACGTATTTGACGTTTACTAGAAGATTCCATCCAGTTCTCGTTTGCAGTACTTACCGCTTTATTTATTGCTTAGATTCCCCCACGCCTGGGCATACTGGGCGTACTTCGCGGCCGATTTCGCAATGAACGAACTGTCAACACAAGCTGAACTGTGCCGTATTTATACCCGAAAATTCTGATACTTTAGTACTTTCTAGATTACTCTAGTATTAAGGAGAAGGTCCTCGTCGCTTCTCGGTTGTATTGGGAATTTATAGATGTTTCCCGAAGGTTTTACATCATCCTAGATTGTCATAGGCTGTTCTAGATTCTTCTGACATTACGTAAATTATGTTAAGCAACTTGTTACGATATGTGGTGGCCCAAAACACGTTCACACACACACACACATCCGTGTAATAAGGTACCGCATATGCTGACGTCGAAGTACGGCAGTCCGTCGCCCTTGATACAGAGGTTGGGGCAAGATCGCTGAGCACAGCAAACAGGCGACAAGGTAAGCCGGGCCAATGACCGAGTACAAAGGCAATGTTTAGCAGAGGGCATGGACTATCGGAGTGTAGAAACGCACCTTGCTGATCTAGACTAAATACCCACACGCGCGGCCGAGTAAAGAGGAAATCATAACACCCCCGATTCCTTTGTTCACGATCACTATATAAACGGTTGTCTCCAGAGCAGACCATCTCATCTGCGGGGCTTTTCGTATACGCTGGAAGCCCTCTTCGTTATACGTCTCACTTTGACGTGAACCGCTTATACAGCGGGAGCTCTCGCCATTCATCGATTCATTATTGTGTTACTGTAAAATACTGTACTTGTAACTTTGTCATGATTACATCTCAATAAATACTATTCAAACACCGCGTCTTCATCCTCTTCAGCCTTCCCACAGATAAATAATTCTTTAATTTATTTTGAAATATGATTATTAAAAAGGGTATTTTATTTAATAATAATGTTATAATAATGATATTTTTACTGTTGAAGAAGTAATATACTGGTTTGAATTTAATTCTACTGGTAAAAATGTGTATTGCGTCGTTTTCAGAAAAGTGGAATTATTAAATTTCTTGTTAAATATGGCTGGAAAAGATGTGACATTTTAAGCGATACGTTTGACGTTTATGGCGATTATGTGCCAAAGGAAAATTAATTACGACGTTGAAGACGACAATCGCCGTGGAAGTCCGCTAACTCCAATTGCGGAAGAACATGTTAAAGCTCTCGGTACATTAATTGGATATCGATCGTCGAATAACGGAAAAACTGGTGGTTCAGACGGCTGGCGAATCGGTGGAATCCGTTAGGACAATATAAAAAAAAATAATTTTAGAATATTATTGATAATTGTTTTTTACCTCGACCTGTTTCAATAACTCTGCATCTTCGTTCGTTGACACATTATAACAGCAGCGTAGAATGTTATTTGTATAAAAAAAAAATTCGTAAAATGTAACTGCGAGTAAAAATTTGCATTAGACACTCGTTTTATATCAGTTAAACTTGTGTGAATTACTTATCAACTTTAAAAATAAAGTCGACTACATTGTTCCGGTACAAATAAAGTTATAAATAAACTGTTCAGCATTTTATTTAGGCAAAATGACACGTGGTTCTAAAATTAAATACAAGAAAACCTAAGGTGCCTGAATATAATTTAATTATTAATAATATTTTTTTAGAATTCGCAAACCTTCTCTTAGAAACAGACCACACATTAAAAAAAATGAAAATTTTTGCACAGATATTAGGAAGTGTCTTAACCATTTAAACTTGAAGTTAATTTAATATATTCTAAAATTGAATGTTTTATTTATCTGCTTATGAAACATGTCCATGCCGACGGATTTTTTAAAAAAGTTAATATTATGGCGATATATTATGATATAAAACAACAAATTAAAAAAAAAAACGGGTTGTTACACGTTGATATTTAATTCACATAAAATTACTATCATATCGTATCAAAATAATTTATGAAATTATATTGACGAAATTTTGAAAAAGGCTTCGGTATGCAAATATCTAGAAAATTTTCGGCGTAATGCGGGGAAGTTTGCGCATGCATTCCCCCACTACGCCAAAAATTTTCAAGAAGTTTGCTGGCAACTGTATAACTGGACTTCAAACATAATAATCACCAAGGGATGAATAATAATTAAGAGGTACAATAAACTTGACAAGTGATTTTCGCGATGGTTAGTCTCGCATCCCCAACGCACGTGCACACATGCTTTTATACAGGGAAATTCCACGAAATTCCGAGTAAATGAACCATACAACAAAACAATCAACGATACTACATTCTTCATACATCGTCATATAGAATCGTAGTAAAACTATTATATTCAAGAATATTATAGATGTCTCATAGAGACGAAGCTATTTTTTATATAGAAAAGTAGGTATGGAAGTCTTAATGGGTATTCATAGGGCTTAGGGATCACCTTATAGAATGTAACGTTCACCAATTTTACCTATGATAGATCACCTGTATCATTTTTTTGGTATATCAACCATGAACAACTTTGTTTCATATGTGAGTTGTATTTTTAGCACTGCCACCTGTGAATGAAATTTTTGAAAGTGTCATATATGTAGGTATGTTTAACTTGCATACCTTGTTTCATATAAAAGTTGTATTTTTAGCACTGCCATCTGTGGATGAAATTTTTGAAAGTGTTATATATGTATAACTTGCATACCTTTTTTCATATGAGAGTTGTATTTTTACTATCTTACTTACTATATCATACTGAAAAAATTTAAACATAAAATATGCCGAAATTTTTCTCTCTTTTAAAACGTTACTTTTTAATTTAATTAATTTAATTATTAATTAATTTCGTTAATTTTTCGACAATTTTCAATTACTAAACCATCGTATTGTGACTCTTACTATTATTTTGAAACAGCCTGTACATGATCATAAAACATATTGATCTTATTTTATATACGAGGACGCTGTACTTGACATTTAATAGTTCCGCAGTTAATTCGGCGTGGAACAAATGTTTCCGCATTGGATTCTCTGCGCTGTCCGATGCGTTCACCGCTCGCTAGATACAACACTAGAGGTAGTTAGTTTGCGAACGAACGGGTCAAAACAAACGGGTCTTAAATGCTGAGCTAGAGACACAGTCCCCAAATCTAATTCAATCTATTTCGCAAACTAGATTGAACGAGATTTGGTTATCACAAGGTCACCACATCAATGGTGGAACAAAAAGGTCTTTGTTCTATTGTCGTGAGTTGTTCTCTCGTAACATAATGATATTTTAAAGGATAATGAAATTGTGAATTATCTGACAAATAAAATACATACGAATTTGGAGAATTTAGATTTTTATTTAATTAAATTGAATCGCTTATATCAATAGTGAGGTATTATGATAAACAATTCAGATTTCGCAAAAAATAAGTAATGTTTATTAGGTAGGTAAGTACTTTTTTCGAAATATTTTTTTTTCATTCAGTCCATACATATTTGAGACGTAACTCGTTTTTACAGAACTCATATATTAATCATAATATTGACTGTTATAAATATTTGTTGTTATTATGTAATAAATACCTGCGTTAGTGTGAATATCCTACGCAAATTGTTTATATTAAGAGTCAACAAACTCTTTTTACGTGGAGTTATCGAACCCTTGTTTAGTAAATATTGACACATATCTCGTGGTTCATTATCCGTGGGAATCCTTTTTCGCATTTGTTTAAAATATATTATAAAATCAATTAGAAAAGGTTATTATTTTTAATTAAATAAAACTCCAAATTGACATTACCATCAGTTATATTGCATTCATTTGTTGAAAATTCAGTCGACAAATTGATTTTTCCATCTTAGAGGGAAAATTTCAATTTTCTTTGAAAAAATCACATAAGAACGCCCATCGCAGTGACTGCTAAGCTTTGGATGTGACCCATCTCAGTGAAAGTATCCTTGGAGGCTAATAGTATATGAAGAAAATAAAATTTAAAAAAATTTTGGACAGGCCAAAATCCTGTTAACTTAATGGTAATTCAATAACGCGATGCTCTCGAATTAAGTAACAAGCTTGGATCATTTTTTATTTTTATTTATAATATATATTATATATATATACAGCTCATTTATAGTTTTCTTCTTCCTCTTTTTTTTGTTTTTCCGCATTTTCTTCTTCATGTGCTTCTTCAGTAGGTTTATGCACCAACTGAAATTAACAAAAGCTTATTAATTTTTGTGATCATGGGCCAGAGTCTAGATCAGCCTCAATTTGAATACGTGAACGGGCCAACCAATAAAGCCGAAAACGTGGCGATAATGAAAATCTCCAGGCCTCTTATTCAATACGTTGAGTAGAAGCTTTAATCTTGTAAATAAATTCATTCACAATAAATTCAAAGTATTATTATTATTTATGTATATCTTGTATTTATTTTATATACCGGGAAGATTCTGTAGATAGGGTCATAATTGACCCTTTAAACGATCAAATTGGTGATCCTCAATTATAGAATATATAAATTAATAAATAAATTCTATGCGGAAGTGGTATGTTACGTGTGTTTGAGATGTTTTTTATTAAAATACATTGCTTGTATCTATCACCATCACGTTTTGAATTCCAAAATATAGAGAAACTGAAAACTGTATGCAATAAATGTAAAATTTAACACAGAATGTTACAAAGAAGAAGAAGAAAAAATCTAATATAAGTATAAAATTAAAAAAGGAAGAAGGAAAACATGAATGTGAAAAATGATGATGATACCATTCCCGCTCCGCTATATAAGTCTGAATATATTGAAATACAATTCAATATAATTGAAAAAGATAATAATGACGGTGATAGCATGTCCGCTCCGCTCTATAAGTCTATTGAAATATAATTGAATATAATTGAAAAAGATAATAATGATGGTGATAGCATGTCCGTTGTTTTCCTATCCCTACAGAATCTACTATACAGAAGAAATGTTTTAAAATAAATATGTTTATATTATTTTTTGAAGAACGTAACCTAATCTCACTAAATCTGACCTAACTTCATAAAAAAATATCTAAATTAATATATAAATAAAGAACGAGACTTTTAGACCTGTTCTTTTTGGTGATACAGATTCACTGACACATAACGTCCAAACGCATCTAATCTACGTCTAAATTTCGAGCACCGAAATAGCAGCAAGAGCGCCGAATGCCCGCTAGAGAGAAAAAGCGTCAGCCGAAGATTATTCGCTCGCTCGTAAAAAGAAACAAAACAACATTTGGAGTGCGTTAACGTGGAAATATATTTATTTCAGGCCGTTAAAACGGCGCTCGAATCCATTAGACATCTGCTTGACGCCCGATGGCAACATCAAACCACCGCGCGGATGTATTATTATAGATACAGTTATTATAAATGTACACATGTTGTACATATTTTTGGTAGAGGGGGTGTTGATGGTGATGGTCACCAATTTATAGTCGTGGTATTTTAACCGGTTACACAATAACCGTTATTTTATTGTTTTGCACTAATAATAAATAAGGCGCATTACTCCTTTATTCAATGTTTAAAACTAACCCATAAAAACCAAGTTTTTATTATACTCATTTTCTCGTTGAAACGGGTTTTGCACCTACTCCACTCGTCGGGCTCGAAAATTAAACAATATATAAATCGTTAAAATTTCGAAAAATCCAAAATTATACCAAATAATTTAAAAAATTTAAACGAAAATTTGTTAATCATTTTTATCGTCGCTACGAGTGTGCCTCGATTGAATCACGGGAAAAGGGTTAAAAATCGATCATCAAGTAGAGAAGCCGACAAGCAGACAAGTAGATGCTACGAGTTAAAAGAAAGGGAGTAAAAATAGATCATTATTTAGAAAAGGCGAAGTTTACGAAAATTTACGCGGACATGAAAATAGTGATTACATCTAGAAATTTCATCAGAAGACTTAGACAGCATTGTCATTATCGAACTAGTAAAATTAAACTACTTATCACTTTTCTGAATTTGCGAACTACATCACGCACAAGAATTATTATTTTCATTCATGGACCACTAAAATCCTCAAGTCGCGCGTAAAGGTAATAAATGAATAATTTTTAAAATTTAGAAATTAAAAAAATATATATACTCCGGTATTAATTTGCTTGGCAATACTTGTTTCACTAATCCCTCCCCTCTTCTCTTAATATTCCAGTTACAATCACCATTAAGTAACTCCGGCTCATTTCCTCGCTATCCAATTAATTTATTATTTCTATTTAATTCCACCTTATCCGTGTGAAAAATTATATTTAAAAGTAGTCAGTCTAATTCTTCACCTGACGTATCATAACGTAGTTTATGTTTTTCACCTAATTTAATGATCAAAATTAATATGGTTTATACAGATTGTTTATTTTTTAAATTTATAGTTTTTTTAATAAATTAAAGTATAGAATTTTTTTTATTTCTTGGGCACTTACAATGTAACAATTTCTTTCAGACATTATTAAAGAGTTTAAACTTACAATGTACAATTTGTAACTTATTATAGAATTTACGCTACCGGTTTCGACACGTCCGTGTCATTAACGAGCATTATTTAAACTAATCTAAAATGCGAAAGTACTGTATACTAATACATCTATACATACATACATACAAACACAAGATACCTGTATCTTTAGGGAGCGGGGGTGATTTGTGGAGTGGGAGGGACGAGGTAACATGGTTAATAATGGTGACTTACATGGGGCTATTATTTTGTTAACGATGTTATTATTAGAATTTAATTTTTTGTTTATTTCTAAAGTTTCTAGGGCGGACAATTTGAAAAATTTGTTGATATTAGTATATTTAAATTTAGATCTATCTTTATAAAAAGTGTGGCCAGTTTCCAACAAGTGGTTAGAAAAATTCCGAATAATTATTATTTTTTAAACACAACTAATGTTCTCTTATCCTAGTTTTAAAATTTCTAGTAGTCATTCCTACATATTGTGCATCACAATCATTACATTCTAATATATAGATACCGCTCTTTTCCCATTTATTTGAGAGGTGTATGTTGTTAAATAAATTTTTAATTTTAGAAGTGGTGTAAAATGCTGGAAAAATTGACTTTGGTAAAATGTTAGATATTTCGTTAATTCTATAATAAGTAACAAATTGTACATTGTAAATTTAAACTCTTTAATAATGTCTAGAGTATAGAAGTCTCAAAGAGACGAATATATTTATAAGAAAATCTATATAGGGATGGCCCTGGGCCTATGACTAGAAACAGCTGTCTTAAGTGATTACTTTATAAACATAGCCTATAAATTTATAGAAAATCATGTTTTCTATAAAATCTCGAATTCAGTACATTCAAAATAATAATCCTCGATGACTGCAATAATTTTTTTTTTGGATATTGCTGCCTTTGCTTTTAACCCCCACATATGATAACATTCGAATTATTTAACATACAAACTAGATTAAGGATGAAAATTATTCTTCATATTTATTATCCCAATTATAATAATTAAGTTGTCTGTCCTTTTGTCCGTCCGTCTGTGAGTCTGTTTGTCCCCGTAACTTCGTGCAACATGTCTTTATAGTATTTCTTTTTCTTTTTTTATAGTAATTTTTAAACAAAAATAAATAAATACTTATTCCTTAGGAACCGACATGTAGAAGTACCATCATTTTTGATGGGCTACAGCTTACAAATAGTTTTAATTTTTCTTTGTTTTATTTATTTCTGTCTAAAACATGTTCACTAAATGTATACGGCACATATAAATAAACTTAAACTTGTGTACATATTCAGTCACCCAGTAACGTATTTATATTTTATGTCGTATTAACGAGGACATTATGTGATGCATATTACGACCGTTACACGTATGACACTGGAAATATGTACTAAGAAAACAAATTTAATATTTTATGTACACGTGCTGTATTGCGTCACTATCGTCAGCAAAATAAATATTTGATATTTAATGGGAAGAGATAAAAGTAATAACCATAATAATTCAGAAAAGAACTTACCAACCTTCTTAGATGGATATTTCATATGAATATGTTTAATATTTATAATAAATAACATATAATTGCTTAATATTCTAAAGAACTTATGCTATGGTTATGTAAAATCGGTAATAGAATATGGGATCATAGCATGCGGTGCACCTTTTAAAACTTAAACATTAGACCTGTTGAATCTGCACAAAATCTAATTATTATTTTTTTTAATTTTTTTATTTTTATTTAAAAAAATCTTTGTTTACAAATAAAGGTACTTAATACTAATTTAACAATAAAACATAAGATAAATTACACATTTTTTTATTTTGTTTAATTTGTGGATTATGCCACTCTACTAGGCTACGCTTGTCCCAGAGTGGCGTTATAGAACACAATTATAATATTTTTTCGAATTCGTCAGTAGTATTTATTTTCATAAGGTAGTAATTATGTATCTACAAAGTATCAAGTGGAATGTTAGTGAAAGTTTTTTTTTTTGTTAATTTTTTTTTTAATGTTAATTTTGAAAGATATTTTCAAGAAATCAAGTTACTACCCAACACAGCAACTGTACGAATTGGCATCTTAAAATTAGAAAGAATGCGTTTTTTCAAATATATACAAACATATTATTGTTGCATGTTGTGGCTAGGGAGGAACGAATAAAAACACTGGAAATTAATAGGCATTCAAGCTTTTTACATTCAATAATTATTAATTAATGATTAATAATTATTCAATATAAAAAGTCACTTAACACGAATTAAACTTAACGATTTTATCGCATGCTATTACCCAAAAACTGGAGTATCAAACCTCCTAGATTTGAGTCATTAAGATTTAGGATAGGTTTCGATGTTACTGTCGTCATTAATATATTACGAGTAATTCTGTGCAAAAAACGAGCAAATTTAATAAGTATCCGGCCACTCACAAAAAGGGATATTTCTATTCTAAAATGTAATACACCACAACCATGCAGCATCCTATTAAAATTTACATATTAACATACACGCAAAAAAAATTATAATGAACTTCCATTTTACATTAAAAAAAATAAGGGCCTCCGGCAAATTTAAAAAAGTTATATTTACGAAATATTACGTAATACAAGAAACATGACTATGTCTAACAATTAAAACATACTTGTAGAATAAAAAAATATTTAAATTATGTTACGTTGTTCCTCCTTTGAACACGAGAATTACTTTAGTGGAGAAATACAAATTATCATTAGAATTATTTTTGTAGTATCCTCATGATGTAGGGTAATTATATTATAAGTAAAAAAAAATCGTGCGTGTACTCATAAATGCGCGGTAGAAGTTATTCTTTAAAACTAAAATAAATACAAAATTATATATTAATAACGCTCAAAGTATTGAGTCATCTAAAATCGACATTAATCATTTTCGATTATTCCATTGAGTTTCATAAATAGAATGAAAACTCATACTTATAAAAATGTAACCTATAATATTTTAAATAATTGGGGATAACAAAAACTTTCTTATAAAACGTGAGTATTTTCAAAAAAAGTCCAAGTACCCTCTTTCATGTTTTATCGATTTTCGGCCTAAAACGGTTCCGCATTCAAAATTTTGACAGCCGCATTAAATGTTGAATGAATGAATGTGTTTTTGTTTTGAAAACGAATATCCGACAATTACGTCGTTTTTGCGATAAATAATTCCTCGGATATCACTTTAAATCGTTTTTGGCGTGGTGACAAACAAAAATTTCTTAAAAAACAATAACATGAAATAAAGAAATCTGTGCAAGAAGCCCCTTTTTGGCATTTCGATTATACACCTAAAGTCGTTATTTAATAAACGGTTAATTATATAATTTTCAATTCGATAACAAATCATTCGTCAGCTTTGGAAATGAGCATTTTTATGATTAGTACGCGATTCAAGATTGTTGATAATATATTATTTATATTACTGGAACACTAATTTCAAGTAAATACATTTTTGACAGTTAAATGCATGCGCGCGCATTTCGTGGTCTCGCATTCCCGCCACATGCCGCGCGTGTGCAACTTCCGTTATACAAATAATTTTACCCTAAACGCGCCAAAAAAAGTAATAAGTTCAAAAATATCAACTTAAAAACAACTAAAAACATAATATTTATTAAAATTATGTAAGCAAAATAATAAAAAAAAATATATCGCTAAACTTTGCTGGGAAGGATGAAAATATTGAAATTTCATGTAATTTTTTTTTTCACTTTACTTTTCCATTAATTATTAAAGATTATTTGAATGCAGAATGTAATATAGCTAAAACAATTCTTTCCAGGTAGATAGATTTCTGCCTAAGCAATGTGTCGGAAATGTTTAAACATCAATATCCTAATATCAATAGTTTTAGAGATAAGTGAAATTCAATTCACCTCCGATTATCCAACATGTTTTACGTTTCAACAAACCATGAGGGCCCAATTACAGAAGCGAAACATGTTACAAAACGATCATGGTTAAGTAAATCACGTAGATAAAAAGTGACCTCTCCGGGAATCGAACCCGGAACCCTCGGTGTGAGAAGACAGTGTCATGCCCACTAGGCTACGAGGGCTGTACAGTGTACGTATGCGTCGCGATGTATGTAATGGTGTAGTGGATATATGGATCGCTGACGTTCATTGACAAAAGAGATGACTGTAAAAAAAAAATGATGTACGTGTTGAAGCCCTACCTTTGTGTAAATTTATTTATTTAATTAATTAATACACGGTACAACGTACCATTAAAGAAACAATGTATATAAACATGTTTAGATTGATAGGTAGGTTGATAGAGATAGATAAAAAAAGGAGATATGGTATAATTCTATCAAAAACAATTAATAAAGTGATGTATAAAGAAAAATAAAACATTACTTAACATAAAGTATAACAAAATTACATCAAATGAAATAATAGTTATCAAATCAAATATGAAAGTCAACAATCAATAAAACTACAACAAATTAAAATAATTATGTCTGAAATTCAAGAAGCAACAAAATTACAACAAAATGAAATAATTGTAAACAAATCAAATCTGAAACTCAAGAAGCAATAAAAATGACAGTAAAATAAAATGAAATGTAAAATTCAAAAATCTAAAAACAAGAGATAGACATGACATCAATAACCAATTATAAACGACCGAATTCGTCCAGAAGAGCTTTCTTGTAGGCGGCGAATAAACATCCCATAGGTAACCATACTCGTTTCCTAACCTATGGAGCCTTCTAATAGGTGAGCTATAGAGATAATTTACACTAACATTGTCACAATGAAACAATATACTTTGTCTAGTGCTTCTGGAAGGGATGTGATAAAAAAATAGCTGCGTTAGTTCTGAACTGTTGTAATAATTATTTACGATTTTATACAGTAATACGAGGTCAGCAATTTTCCTTCTATCGGATAATGTATTTAGTTTAATTAGAGACAACAGAAAATTATAATTAATATAATGTAAATTACAGACAATTTTTGACTTGTCCTCGTAATTATCTTGACAGTCGTTCATGCGGTCATCTGCCAATATTCTTAGTTCCATGATCATGACTACTCTCATTGAAAGACGAAATTGAGGAGAATTATGTTCAGTTTAATGAAGTAAAATTTTTCATAAAGGCACATTTTTTCTTTTTCTTTTTACGAAGGAAATATTTCTGCTTTCTTAGTCCATGTTACAAAGCCTTCCATAATTCTATATTCTCGTTACGTAATATCATTTTTCCTTCAAGGAACTTTCGCGGTAGTGAAAGATGCTGTTATCGAATCTTTGCAAACTCTTCAACGCAAAAAGATATTTTCGTAATATGTTTTTCAGTTTCAATTTGCTGCTTTTAGAACGGAAAATTTCTTACTTATTTTTATGATGTAACACGTGTGTTGCAATGCGGTAGGAAAGTAATAGATATGAGCGATATAGAAACAATACTGCCACTATGCAATTAAGGAAATTCAGATGAACATATCTGTTTTTCTTTTCATTTCAACTTTTTAGATTGAAATTTTTAATAATTGATTTTATTATTTGTATGTATCTGCTTTCATTTTATTATTTACATCTACATATTCCGGAAAAACCTTTCCATCGTCAGGGTGTTTTATTAATGCCAAAATATCAAAATGAATAATTTCTTTTGTTTTCTAAATTATTTGAAAAATTATTTTGAAATATTATTAGACATTTAAGAATAAATTAAATACTATGTTTTAAACCACTTTATCGCTATATATTTGTCAACTAGTTTCGGTTGGACTCAACCTTCTTCAGGAAAATTATAATATAGACTAGAGTATAATATAGAATAGAATAGAATAATCAAAAAGGAAGAAAAAAGAGGTGTGAAAATTATATTAAAATACATTAAGATATTATTTTATGTGTAGAAATCTATACCGCTTCGCTGATATATTTTCGATGCAAATCTATACCGTTTGACCGATCGGACTCAAAATTCGGAAACTTATTCTTAAGGACTCGGCGGGTGACATATGTGACATTTCCTCCCTATTATCTTCCTCTTTGCTGATATATTTTCGATGCAAATCTGTACCGTTTGACCGATCGGACTTAAAATTTGGAAACTTATTCTTAAGGATACGACGGGTAATATATGCGATATTTCCCCCCTATTATTTTAACCCTTCCCCTCCCCTGACATATTTTCGATGTAAATCTGTATAGTTTGACCGATCGAACTCAACATTTGGAAACTTATTCTTAAGGACTCGGCGGGTGACATATGTGACATTTCCCCCCTTTTATCTTCCTCTTCGCTGTCTGTAAATCTGTACCGTTCGAATCAAACCTTTGTTTCCTCTCACAGATTTATTTTCAACTTAATCCTTAACCCGTGCGACGCCGGTATGAACAGCTAGTATTACATATAAATTGTTTAACATTCAAGTAACTTTAGGGCGAATTACATCGATATTTATATTTTCATACGTCGATTTTACTTTTTATACAGGCAACTATATTTTTGACATTCAATTTTTATGTTGTGGGAAATGTGTCAAACTCAAACGCGTAAACGTCTGTATAAATATGTATTATAGCCGATTGATTAACTGATGGTATCTATATTTATTAATACTTTAGTACTTTTATATTTTTTCTTTCGAACCGGAAATGTATTTTCTGCTATAATACAGTAAGATGCTAGTGTAGCAGGCAGACTAACGAATATGCTAATAATAGGTTTCAATTTCTGAAAACACTAAAATTTAAGCATAAACATTATAAAAAGATATCATTATCAACTTTGATCGGTTATGAGTTGCTCACTAAAAACTGATCAGAAAATTTAATTTTTGAAATTGGCCACTTAATTGACGAAAATAGAAGATAACGTAGATTAAAGATTATCTGGCACAAAAACAATTTAACTGTAATTTCGGATATTTTATACGCACCGTATGTACTACCGAGAAGCGAATCTCGACGTTTCGTTGGATAAGATTCCAACGAAACGTCGAGATTCGCTTCTCGGTAATACATACGGTGCGTATAAAATATCCGAAATTGCAGTTAAATATGTCTAACGACCGTAATAACAAACTTAACTCTAATAAAACAATTGATAAAACTACCTTTAAAAATGTGTTTGACTATTTATAAGCATTGATGAATTTGAGTATGTCTATAAAGCTAGTTACAATTATCTATGTTTATTTGAATTTTGTAAATTAACAAGTAGCAGCTTTGTTTAACGCTTCATTTGGCTTAATTTTATTTTTTTAGTAATATTAAATAACGCAACATTTGCGTTATTATATGTTTTTTAAATTGAAAATAACCGCTGAAAATCGCACAATTAAGATTCTGAGAAAAATGATAAACATTTTTTCGTCAAAATGCTGTTTGCCAGTCGTCGGATTTCACTTGCTTAGTAGGCAGCCCTGTAAGCAAATCTTTGCTAAATTAAATGTCAGAAATTCTCTCTGGATATATAATTTTCATGCCCTTACGATATATTTAATTTAAAACATCGCGGAAACGGAGAACCGGTTTGTTGATGGTTAGCCTACGGCGGGTTACATCCTGGTTGGATCACGTTATATTATAAACTGTCAAATTCAATAAGGATAACGTGTACGGAGTGTCACGGAGAGGTCTATATTTGACAGGCGGCTTAGTAGAATTTTGAAACAAAATGTTATGCGTAATTTATTTATTTATTTTAGGAATCTCAACAGTATAATTTATTATAATGGCAAAACGTATTGGGTAGTTGGTAGACCAATTATAGAGATCCACGGCATAAAATATTAAGTCAAGCAATAAAGAAAACATATATTAAATAGAGGGATAAGAGTGGGAGTTAGAGGGGGAAGTGGAGTGAGGTGTATGGGATTGTGGCTGAGTGAAGTGTGTGTGACGTATATGTATATAGATATGGGGGTATGTGCAAAGAGTGATGAGCTATGGTGTGTGTATGATGATGGTTGGTCTCAGTTAATCCGGTGAATATATAGAAACAAGTAATATAAGCGGTTTAAATACGATTTTTAAAAGCTGAGATGTTGGTATTAAATATATCAATGTCATTGAAGTGGTCATTGAATGCTTTGCATGTTCGCTGGATGAATGAGTTCTGTGCATAAGTGGTTCTGCTTATGGGTACATGGAAGAGCACGGACTGTCGGGTTCGCCTTGATGGAGCGTGCAGGGAAACCAGCTCCAATTGGCTTGAAAAGTAGTATTTGATCAGCTCGTACTCTTCTATGTTCCAGGGTTCTCATGTTATAGAAATCCATTGCTTCCATATATGAGTCGAAATACATGCTGGATTTACCATTGAGGCAACGCAAAAACCTGTTCTGAATTTGTTCTATTCTCGCAATGTATGTTGTCTGTTGTGGATTCCAGACCTGAGATGCATACTCCAAATGACTGCGAACGTAGGAATAATATAAAATTTTTAATGAGTGAGGATTTTTGAATTGTTTGGAGGTTCGAAGTATGAATCCCAGCATTCTGTAGGCTTTGGAGATATTATGGTCAAAGTGCGCTTTAAAAACAAGTTTTCTGTCGAGAATTATTCCGATCTGCTCATCTCGACACAGGTTCTTCCTTGTGAGATGAGCGGCTCCTTTTCCTATGACATGTATCAAGATGAAGATAAATTAATTAATAAATTAAAATATTTGGATACTTTTAATAGATTATTTATTATTAATAATCTTCTTTTAAATTTTAATTTCGACAATTTGCAAACCTTAAAAATGTAGTTAAACATGATTGATTCAATATCATTGAAACATTTTAATTTCAAATATGTTCTATTTTACTTTGTAATACACACACAAAATATTAATTATTAAATTACTACTATAGTTTTGAGAGGAGCAATCCCTCTCATCATCAGGTTGTAACGTTTGCGTCTTTGTAGAGGGTGTATTTTGGGGTGGAGTTTTTTTTTGAAGAAGTTTAAATCGAAAGTTTAAAAGAGAGGCTTTAAGAAAAGTTCTAAAAGCGATTTTACTTTAAGTTCATTTATTAAAAGTCTAATATATTATTTGAGATCTGCTTTTGCAAGCTCAAAGCTATGTTTAAAATTTATTTACGTGATTGAATTAAGTTTACGTTTAGTCTAACATATAATTTGGCCAGTAATTGTCTAGTGATAGTAATTTAGGACTCCTCGATGTGACGCGGTTACCCGGTACTTTTGGTAGCGTAGCAGAAGAAATGCCATTGTATTCATACGAGGCGAAACTAACCTAACATTATTAACGCGCAACATGAGCCGGACTCGAAACGACGATCGATTAATACACGGTTATACTTATTAAACACACACGCAATACTCAAAATGCAAATTAATGGCTGGGTTCTCCAGAATACATACATACATACCTTGCTTACAACTGGCGCGATCGGTGGTCTTAGGCCTGATTTATCTGTTCATGGTATATAGTGGAAAGAGTAAACATATATTCATAACAACTAGGCGCAACAGAGGCTCAGGGCAAGCTTTGTCTGACATTATCGCAGCCCGAGATTCTAAGGGAATGGAAGATACAGATTTGTAAGTGAAATTTAAGAAGTGTCTAACCACTTCTGTTCAAACGTGGATTTTAGATGCCCCATTTTATTTTTGGATTTTGGATGCGGCATTTTAGATTTTGGATGCGGCCCCAGAGCATCGCCGCATCCGGTGGTTAACTCCTGTTTAGACATAACCTCCCACACTAAGCTGCAGACCAAGATCAAGCCGAGACTCTATTGCTCCTGCTGGAATCCCTCGAAGTCCTCGCTTCCCGGCGACAAACATATCAGGAAGAAATCCCGCGTCTGATATTAAGGTTTGTATATTATCCCGCGGGGCAGTCAAATTGACTGGTGTATTATGATGAGGATCCCACGTTGCGGCTACATGAGCCGGATTATTATGATGTTTACTGCTGATTAAAGGGCTGAATGAACTAACTGGGTGACTGGAAAAGACTCTCCCTTGAGCGCGTCAGTCAGAGCCATGTTAGCATCGCCAATATAGTTGATGTGATTGATCCCACGGTGTAGTCTTATTGACTAGAGATATTAAATGATGGTAAAACAGCATGATTATTACAGTTGATTGTGTAGTTCCTGATATGTTTCTCGCTGGCCGGGAAGAGAGAACCCCGAAGGTCTCTGTATACAGCAAGTTAGAAAAGGTGGTGACTGATGAGAATGATGGTGTTAGTAATGCCATCGCGCGCCTGAATGCGGTCCCGATCATAAAAATTGATTGTTAAACTGCTAACAGATCTCGTTCATTAAAGCGGCCCCGAGCATAAGTATTGACTGTCGAACTGCTACCTGCATCTTATAATTTCTCGTTCATGAGGAACGTCCTATCTCGTCCTTGAGTACGGAGTTATTACATTCACATACATTCATAACCAGAGCCCGAGCTCGTCGAGCCAAGGGGAGTGAAAGAACGTAGGGGCTTCTTCCCTCCGGCTGTGTTTGAGGCACGACGCTCTGGTCCGATTCGAAATGCTTCACCTTTGCTTGACTGAACACATTTTAACTGTGTGGAGGCTTTGCGCAATTCTACTTAGACCCACCCAGAGTGTCCCCGCAGTCCCGTTCATCCCCTGGACCGAGAACACGCACCCCGTCATTTGATCCCAGTTACATACAACTATCTGTATCGCGAGTGTATCTCTTTCTTCAATCCCCTTCATTATTCCATTTATACAACAATCACGTGACTAACCTCGAGAGTCTAGCACCGGTAATAAGATCTCATTATGCTACGTTGGAAGTTAACATTGCATAACCGGACGGAATGCCTATTTCCCGCGATCATATTCAATTTGTAAAACGCAATAATATGTATTTATATATGTTAGTAAAACGTTTGAAATGCAGAATGCACGTATGATGACCTCGCTTCTATCCTAAAGATAATTAAGATATAATCCCGACGTTACGTCCCGACATCAGTACTAATTTGTTTCCGCGTCCGTTACCGTCGAACTCTGAACCCACGTAATGAAATGAATAGTGACCATGTGACAATGACAAATTATATAGCAAGAACATTCCATTTGATACACATAAGAAAACATCAGGAATAAATAATATCAAAGGTTCTTATCTTAGTTCTGTAGTTGGTCTGCTTCTAAGATGGCATCCTGATCCGAAGTAATATAACTTCTCCAAAATTGAGCAATTACCAGCGCCTGTGTAGCCCTTCATTTCCCTTGTATATATATTTTAATATCAGCGCCTGTAAAACTGTATTAGATCCTAGAAACAAGAAAACTATTCCCTCTACGCCGAGCACATACAGAACATAAACCCCTTCAATCTAGTTCATCCACGGTTATGCAAAAAGGCGAAAGAATAGTAATAGTAAAAGGTCCTTAACTGACAGAAGTTGAAGTTCTCTGCAAACTGCCCATATCTTCTAGTGGCGCCTGTGTATTCCAATAACAACTTTCCAGTCATGTATTTAACATAACGTCCTCCTTGTGTGTATGTGTGCTGCAATATCTGTCATCCAGTTAGTGATTCCCAAAATAGTGTTTTCCTTGTATATATATATATATATATATATATATATATTTCAACATCAGCACCTGTAAAACTGTATTAGATCCTAGAAACAAGAAAACTATTCCCTCTACGCCGAGCACATGCAGAACATAAACCCTTTCAAACTAGTTCATCTACGCCGTATAGTGATACCACAAGCAGACATAAACAATACAATTACAAGTATGCTTGCGTTCTCCCCCCACCTTGGTGGAAATATTCGCATTCGTATTCACCGAATAGTAGGCCTGATATTCGTATTCATGAAGGTAGTATTCGTTGCATCACTCTCAATAATAAAATCATATAGATAAATAATTACGGCAACTCATAAAAATTATATGATATTACTTATATTAAACGAACAAAACAAAACAATCTGTCATATTAGTAAATAACGTGATCACGGAAGACCGAAGGTTAACTACCCCTGAACACACCGCGAACTGCCCACAATAGTGAATAATGTTCTAGAAAACATTTCAAATATCTAATATTGAATGAATAAACAATGTCATATGAATAACCATCGCAATTAAGGAATATATACAATTCGATACACGTCTTTATAAGAACTTGATAGGAACAAATCGTGTTCTCAACGATTGCCTAATGATACGCAATACAAACATGTAACGAGTTCAAATAAACCACACATTCATGTTTTAATAAAATAAATATAAAATCCAGATGCATTTTTAAAATATATTGTTTGTAGGAAATTCCTCGTACGATTTGAACCTATATCACGCCTACAATCGTGATATCAAAACACATAATTAAATTCTCGTACTAGTTGAAACAAGTTCAGACAGCATTCGCGACATTGGCTACGCACAGCTCCTTCGCATACAGGCCGATAGTAAAATAATCAACCGCAATAGAAAACACAAATGTGTTCCCCAGCTGAAGACCGGCCGTATCTAAATTAACTATCTCTATACAACATGTACAATTCGAAATACGTCTTATAAGAATTTGTTAGGAACAAATTGTGTTTAGAACGGTTGCCCAATGACGCAGTAAAAACATGTAACGAGTTCAAATAAACCACACATTCATGTTTCAATAAAATAAATATAAAATCCAGAAACATTTTTAAAATATATTGTTTGTGGGAAATTCCTCGTACGATTTGAATTTATATCACACTGACAATCGTGATATCAAAACCCCATAAATACTCCGATCCCAATTATTTCCAAACAATACAAATCATATAGAAATCCGTGTATTCAATCGCCAGTATAGATAACAAGCATTCTTTAGCATAAGAATACATCCGCCCTGAAGAACCTCTCGCACATTCCGAACCTCGCGACATTGAATATACATAATTATACTGAATTTTAAAACCCACGAACGAACACGAAACACTCTTCGTCAGTAAAGTATTCCATTTTAAAGCCTTTATCTCTTTGGTAATATATGAATATCGAATTTAAATGATTTTACATATGAACAGCGACAGAATTATATATTTCATAAGCGTTATGCAATAATTCACAGTCGCCACATTACGAATTCTTGTACATTAAATCCGAAGCGCGTATAGTAATAATTATCACTAGGCCCAAAATACGTAACAAAACCATCCACAGCATATATCAATAATTGTTACGATCCAGAAAGCTCTAAATTGAATACACGAAAAAGGCAATAGAAATAAATAATATTGAAAATGCTTAGCTGTATCTTCGAGTGTTGCTGCCTCTGCGACTCTCTGATGGTATTTCCGTCCTCTCTCCACAAGAGCCTCCGGCCAACGTTGATGCTGAAGAAAGAAGGGCGATCCTCGAATTTGTATGGCTTATATAGTCTATATTTCTCGCCATTTTTGACTCCAACCAACGTGTAAAGGTCCAAGTCTAACTCTAAAGACGCGTTTCATTGGTCAGATTCGGTGCTAACGCCCGCGTCTGTGATTGGACATCTCGTTAAACAAAATAACATAAAGCCTGCTTTACACGCCCGCGTGTAAAAATAATAAAGCTCGTCCGTACTTATTTATCCGGCAAATATTTAATTATAGAGTATTTAACGGTTTGTGAAGCTTCTCTTTATTATAAACTTTAGCAGATAGATATTTTCGTATAATTTTTCAGCAATGTCTATTTGAATAGGCCAATATCGTTACAACCTCTTCAGAATCTACCTCTCGAATACCGTATTTAGGAAAAGCAATAAAAGCGAGGAATTCCGCCAACAATGAATTCTTTCCCATTAAGAAAATTTCCAGACTGCATAATATTTTATTAAAATTTCTCCAGTATATTGAGGCTGTAAATATAACAAGTTATTTATTCAGGTCCAGTATAAAAGTACCCGTAAAGTTTATTTTGGGATCTAAAGGAAATCTTTAAGCTCCGGAAGCACATTTCTCTCGGTACGTGAGACTTGCGAGATCTGATGAAAATCAATGATCGGTTAAAAAGGCGAGGAATATATTTTCTGTAGAAAGTCAGGTATTTCGTGTTAATATAGATTCGCGAAAATAAACATTTCATTTCTGACTTAGCATCTTCGGTTTTTCCACAATCTCAGAAAGAAACTCGATTGAGAAACTTGATATGTGATCATGCCGGGTGTGATAATTTTCGATTTCACTTGGGTTTTTGGCTCGAATGCACATAAAAGTTCCAAGTAAATAATTCAATCCTGGGATTCTGACACCGTTTGCAAAATTTTAAATCCGGGATTTGCAATATTATTTTGGATTAATTGCGGTATACGAAAATTACACGAAACCCGACGCTTTATATAACAATAAAATTGTTACACCTATAAATTATTATACACTAATACTGCATTATTATTTTACGCTACTCTACTATATATTTTTTACATGAACTGTATTCGTTTTTGAGATTTTTAAAATTCCGATTCCGAAACGATCTGAAGCACTTGCGGCCTTCCCATAACAAAACAATGTGCTAGAAAGCACGTTTTCGTCACCTACTCCCACCAAACTCGCATACTTTCGATGTGACACCAAGGGCTATCTACCACCATAACCACCGTTGGGTGGTATTGGCTGGTTGTTGAGAAAATACTGCGGGTAGGGAAACACGGGTTACTTTATATATATATATGATATATATTTTATCCAAACTGAGTGATGGAGTGCGTAGGTGAGTCTATAAGGTTTCTGAAGTTCAATAATGCTCTAGTAAGTTCTGGATGCAAACATTCTAGAAGATTTCCAAAAGTTCTATGAGGTTCCAAACAATGTGGCAAAGTGTGTCGGTGACTCTAGATCTTAGCACCAGGGAACATACATGCATGTTCTAATATAATATCAAAATCGAAAAACGAAATTCCGATACTGTAATTGTGATTCTGGTTTAACCGGTCGGGTGCCAGAACGCAAATTCACGCTCCCTAGACACGTATACGAATTCAGACCATTTACCTGCGTTTAAGGGTTTTTAAAGCTTATTATTGGTCATATCTCAAGTAACCTCTTTGCCGCGCAAACAGGACAAAAAATCATTCCAACTGTCTTTGAACCGCGCATTAATTGTAATATTTATCTGTTGAAAAAGTTTTCTTTTTAAATAAAAAAAGTGTTAAAATTAATATTTTTATATTTTTTGATATATTTAGAACGAAAATATTGAAATACAATGTCTTATGTGTTATTGCTTCCATGGTTTTATTCGATAAACATGTGCGTACATTTCTGACAGTAAAGTTCGTTACTTATTTTCATAATTAATGAATAAGTAATTATTGTACAAGTAATTATTGAAATATAAGAAATTATTGAAGTCTGTATATTGAGAAACCAGAAACTGCAACTTCTTAGCGATTATTGTTGATTTTTACATGAATATAACCATCACAAACAACAAAATCGCAATCATGCGCGAAATTTCTCGGCATACGACCGGTTAAACATGCTCTAGAAAGTAGTATGCATGTACAAGTGTACAAACATGTACAAGTGACTTGTACATGTATAACATACATGTACAAGTAACCATCACCCGTATCACGTACTCTGAGTGAACCGTGATAGTCGCTCCTAACGTCGCGCTGCAAATGTGACTAGCATACGTCTGGCACGTGATCTTCGGTAAGATTTTAATCCACGTACCAGCGGCAAAAACTAAATAGCGTTTGGCCGGTTTTTCATTGCGCCTCGCGCGTCGTGCTCCTCGCGCGTCCCCCAGGTGAGCGAGACTTTAATTTATTCGAAATAATTAAAGTTTCCTGTAGGCGAACCAGGATTCAGAATTATGCTCCCAGCTTAAGAGCCGGTAAAGCTGCGTTTAAAGGAACAATTTGCAGACTTTTGTAAGCCCGGCCGCTTGCGATTTTAGCGTAAATTATTCAATTAACATGTAAACCGCTAGTAAAAAGAATGTGCGTAAAAAATTGATAAATCCGAACAAATGAATTATACTCCTTGTAATAATCTTACTTCGGGATGAGGTTGCTCCAAGTAAAGACTTTGTTCTCGTAAGTATTTATTCGGTAACATGGTTTAGACAATCGTTTATACAGTAAGATGCGGTCTCGATAACAATGGTAGTAAAAGAGCTCGACTCGACATTCACGCGCCTTTTTATACATTCTCTCTCTCTGTCATGCAGTCTCTTTCTGGCGTCGCGACATACGTTCCTCAGATCTATTACACCCCTATAATCTTGAATTTTCCTATTAGTAATATGACATTTAACGACAAAAAAAAACGTATTCCATTAGGTATACCGTCTTAAAATTTTATTTCTATTTTCTACAGTTTTATTTTCCAACATCCTATTAACCTATTGGTAAACAATTCTTCCTTAGCCTTCTTCCCTCCACTGCTGGATGTAGGCCTCTTTCATTGTCTTCCACTCATCTCTGTTTCTCCCTTTTTGCATCCAGGTTCTTCCTGCTTGCTGGACGATGTCGTCAGACCACCTTTTGGGAGGTCTTCCGGCGCTTCTATTTTTCGTCCAGGGCCTCCACTGTAGGATTCTGGGTGCCCATCTAGTATCTTCCTGTCGAGCCATATGTCCAGCTCACTGCCATTTTAGTTTCGCAATACGGTCCATAATATCGGCAAGTTTTGTTCGGCATCTTATTTCTTCATTTCTGATTTTATCTCGAAGGCTCACGCCGAGCATCTGCCTTTCCGTGGCCCGCTGTGTACATTTTAATTTGTGTATGCTTTTTTCTATATGTGTTGCTGTTATTGGTAAACAATTATCAAGTATTTATTTGCAACACTTGCAATGATATGTACAATGCAATCTTAGAATTGATTAATATTTATAATGTATAATTATCAGATCAGTAAAATAAATAAGGGATCCGTAATAAATCATTATAATTGTTTTATTAATATTTAAAGCATTAACTTTGTGGTTAGACATAATAACAGAATGTTAGTAAACTTAGTAAAAACCACTACCAGATTTACGGTCTACCGGTTTCGAGACGTACCCATCTCTTGGTCAAGACCAACACTACACTACTACATTCGCTACACTACTACATTCACTACACTACTACATTAGCGTTCACAAGAGATGTGGTAACGCCCACTTTAGACCCCGCCCCCTCTCACTCTCTCTCGTTAGATCCCTGAGTTGTTCAGTAGTTCAATTTCTCTGACAAGACTAACACGCATGTGAACAATAGTGGTGATAGTTTTACAATACTATGGTTGGGGTGTATAGTGTTATGAATGAAGTAGTGTAAAGTTGGTCCTGACGAAGAGACGGGTACGTCTTGAAACCGGTAGACCTTAAATCTGGTAGTAGTTTTTACTAACTTTACTAACATTCTGTCATTATAATTATTATACAGAAAGTACTTTAAAAACTGGAAATTATCACTGGATGTCACTAGTAACCCATTGAGCCTCTAATAAATAGGTTCGTCCGAAGCGGAAGTTATTCGAAAATTTGTGATTTTTGAAAAATGAGTGCTGTAGCATAAATACTCAATCTATCGTGATAAAAATTGGTGCACCTGTGCTATGATAGTGTAGCTACTGCAAGAGTGTAGCTTGGTATCCGATTTGTATTTATGGCTAATTTCAAAAATAGTTTTTACTTTTTTGAAGAAAATATAGTTCGTGGCAAAAAGGGTTTAAAATTTAAAAAAGCGCTAATAATATAAAATAATATATTTTTTTATCCGAATCCGATAGTCTCCATTTGGACCACTGTTTCTGATACTCCCTATATACGCTTTATCCACCTAACGGTTATATATAAAAAATGAACGAGCGATTATAAAGATTTATTTAAAGCTGCATATAATAATAAA
Organism: Agrypnia vestita; assembly: GCA_016648135.1. Taxonomy (NCBI): domain Eukaryota; kingdom Metazoa; phylum Arthropoda; class Insecta; order Trichoptera; family Phryganeidae; genus Agrypnia; species Agrypnia vestita. The sequence goes on along the minus strand of JADDOH010010096.1, from coordinate 67,057 downwards.
GTGAATAAATACGATACGTAATTTTTACGGTTAATATTTTTAAGGGGTCGTGTATTTTTACAATGCCTGTTAACGTAAATATCTAGAGAGTTGCCACTCACCCGTAATCTACGACCGGATTGAAAAGAGATTCTTGAAAAAATAAATACTCATTATTCATCTTATACAAAAACTGCTATATAAAAGTTAATCTTTCGTGAAAAGAATTTTTTTAATGCAATAATAACACAGAGAAGTGAATTATTAGAAACCGGGACAAAGACAATATTTTCCGAAGAGACCGGGCAGATTTGACCTCAGATACAATGCGAACTCCGCTTTGGGAGCTTGTCAGTGGCGGCTGCTTCAATGCCGAGGCGTTTGGGTTTTTTATCATTATTATATCTTGATCACATCATTGGAGATAATAAATGAAATGCTAAATAATTGTTGGACAATGTTTTTCTTCCACAGTACGATTGCGCATACTGAAACACTTCGGCCATGTCACAAAACGTACGAATGAAATTGACAAATAAATAATGATGGTACAAAGTAAAGTCGAGGAACTGTCCCCGTGGAAGGTTGCCAACTAGTTGGTGGGATCTGATGGTGGTGAAAGAACGAAAAGCTCACACCAGGAAGCCATCAGGAATAGTGTAGATCAGAGCAGATGGAGTTGGATAGTTTTGTGGTGTCTTCATTAACGAAAATGTTATACCAAGAGCATAACGAAGGAAAATAAGAATTACGTCATTTATCTGCGAAGGTATGGGTAAAAGAAGGTTCGGCAAGAATGGGTCTCTTCTATCCTGATACGTAATTCTCGCACAGTTCAAATTTCTATGCGTTAGTAAATTACTGATGCTTTGAACACCATAGATAGACCTACTTTCATTAAAGAAAGACAATCGTATTAGTATGCGTAAGCCGTGCGTACGACACACATTGTTTCGTCGTGTTGGTGTTTACAGATATAAACACCAACACAACGAAACAATGTGCCTCGTACGCACGGCTTTCACACACTAATTCGATTGACTTTCTTATATGAAAAGAGGTCTACCTATGTTACAGTTGTTTAGTTTAGTGCTTTCAACGCCCATGTCCCGGCATCGTACGTTTTCTCATAGCCCTGTTCTTCCTCATTTTTACCACGTCAACAAACAATCCAATTTTTTTATCGAGGACTTCCTGATAACGGAGCTAGATATTTTGAGTATGCGAGTTTGCATTAGTTTCTGACGCTAATTAACTGCTGCTAACTGAAGTAATAAAATTTATTAAGCTCTATGCGTGAGATAACAATCCTGTTTGGAATTAATTTTGGAAATCTGAAATTTTGAGAATCTGTTTTTATTGCATTTCCCTTCAAAACTTGACGAGTATGTGTGTTGTATATTATCGGGGCATTTCTAAAAATTCACGGGGTAAAAGATACATGGGCGTTTCAAGAACGGGCTTGCATTTAGGTAATATACAATCTGTGAGAAGTGAATGTAGCCATCAAACTCACTGCGGAGAATTCGCGACTGACAGATGGCACTTATTAAGAAATTAAATGTCTCCAATTTTACATATCCGATTTGAAAAAAAAAAAGTTTTTCATTAAATTGGGGCAATTTGAATAAAAAATCCCCAAAAATTGTTTTTAACAAATGTTTTATCGGATCAAAAAAATTGTATGGTATATTGTAGAAAGCGGACCTCCGAATAGATAGTAGCTAGTAGATAGGTATAGTCTAATACGGAGTATGAAAACATTAGATGTATTAGTGTGAAGTCCTCCCAAACCGAGTACCTACACAGAAATACATATATTTAAAAAAAAAAAAAAAATACGATGCGAACACGGATTGCGTGTCGCATCAATATTCTTACTATTTTAAAAATAAGCTAAACGCTTGTGCTATAAGAATAGGACTAACTTGATGGTGTCCTGAAATGGGGCTCGAACCATCGACCACCAGATCACTAGGCGAGCGTCATGACCATTACACCAACAAGCTACTCTGTATCACACAATCAATCAAAAATATTTTTTTTAACACGAAATCAATACATTAATTTGAATAAATTATATGTGTACCTAAAAAGAGTTAAAATTGTGAATAAAGAGGTAAAGTAAGTAGAATAAGTTGTATTTATTATTAATAAATAACTTATTCTTAAGTAGAATAAGTTTTTGAAAATATTTCTATTCTGTGTTCTGCACGAGACACCACTGCTGGCCTGGCTCGGAGTATTCAATTAATTCGTGGTACCTTGTACAATGGGGGCCAATCACTGAGAACAGGAGGACGCTTATAGAGATAAAATCAACTCAATTAGATCTATCTCCTTATACTGTCAAGTTCGAGAAAAGGGACACTGACATCGGAAAAAAGGGTGTATTTCGACGTCCCTATATAATAGAATATTTAGTTCATTTCGGCTTGACTTGATTCAATTAATGCTCGTTTTGTGTTGAAAATATTATTTAGCATCATTAGAAAATAAATTAGATTATTCGTAAATAATTTGGGAGTGAAAATAATGGATAATTGCAAAAAACACTCAATAAACTGCAAAAAAGTTTTGATAAAACAATAAAATTTCGGTGGCATTAAAGGATGTTCAGGTTTTTAAGTTATTAATATTACAAGTGATTAATTTTTTAGATGTCATACCATTAATTTTGAAAAAAAAAATTTAAGATATATTGATTATGTGGTATTTTGTGTAATCAATGAATTAATTATTTTTTGTTGAGAATATATCGTCCCAAAAACCATCTTATTCTCGAAATTTTCTAGTGTAATTTTGTGAAAGGTCATTTAAAAAAATATATTTAAAAAACATTGCGTTGATTCCTTTCACTATTTGATTATAACGATAAGAACTTTTGCGATGCTAACGCATCACTAAACTTAATACTAAAGGACGGCGTGAGGAGTGGGGTGGAGATAATAGTCTGGTGGGTAGGTAGGCGTGGTCAATTAAGTGTAGAAAAGGGAAGGTAATAGATGGAGCTTGAATATTGATTACATTTTTGTTACCATCTTTCTTTTTTTAAATATCTAGTTTCCGAATAACACTAGGTAAGGTAACAAAGCAAACAATCAACTTGCGAATGGAATTTATCGTAGGAATATATCGCGTTCTATCATTACTTGTCATCGATAATACTATGGTTGTTACTTACTTATTTACTTACCATCACGCCGTTTCCCCGTGGGAATAGGCAGAGAGGATGGAGCGCCACACTCTTCTGTCCTGACATACAACTCTCGCCTCATTCACATTCATACATCTTCGCATGCATGCTCGCCATTTTCCGGTATCTGGTTAATTCGGTCATGCCACGTCTTCCGCGGTCGCCCTCTCTTTCTGGCGCCATAAACACTTGCATTATATATCTTTCTTACCATTCTTTCCTCATTCATTCGCTCAATATGCGCAAACCATCTGAGCGACCCTTTCATAATTCTATTAATTACGCTAAGTTCGGCTTTACATTCTTTCCTAATATCTGCATTCTTTATTCTATCATAAATTGATTTGTCACACATGCGTCTGAGGGATATCATCTCCACTGCATTCAATCTACTTTCGTTCTTCTTCTGCCAGCTCCAGGCTTCGCTTCCGTACACCAGTGTTGTGTTACTGTGGTAGTGGATACTAGATTAATATTTTTTAATATTTTCAGTAATATTCACAAGCCAAGTGTAATTATTTCAGGAACATCCTATCCGCGGGAGTCCTTATGACAGCTGACATTTGACGTCTGACAGCCAGTCCACTCGGCAGTGTTTAGCGCCCCCGCGGATCCAGGTAAAGGCTTTAGTGGCTTTTTGAAATCCGTCGCTTTTAGTCGGGTTAAACATCAAAGCAAAAGACGCCTGGATGTGGAAAAATACAAAGTTCTTTACAATTTCAGGTTAAACGGAAACAGAGAAAAACTCCGCCCGGTGGTTGGGTTTGATATTTCCAATTCGATCACGAGAGTCAGAACTGGAATACTTAATGGAGCGTCGTTCGCGTTCTGTATTTGAGTTTCGTACATTTTTCATTTGAACAATCGATTGAATTTGTAATACACAAAAGAAATTCACGATTAAACGTTTTGTGACATGGCAACGTTCTTGGCGGCACCTAGTGATATTTTTCAGAATTACCTTCGAGCCCTTTGGCCTCAGGGGATACTTACTGACGTCTTCTAACCCTGACACACCACTCCTGTCCTTTTATCTTTTGTACATCTACTCATTGACGTATTATAATATAGACACGTTATTTCCACGCTAGCCGGCTTTCATATGTAGCAAATTTTGCATTGAAAGAGACAACAAATCGCGGCACACAAACGTGCGTGCAGACAGAAAAATCAGGTAATTTGAAGTCACGGTGACTAAAATAACATACTCATTCTTACAATAGTGTACGATACTCTGTTCCTTTATTCGCGTAGCGTCGCGCCTGATCACAACGAAGGTCCGTTCGATAACGAATACAAGTAAGCAATTAATTACCTTACTTTTGAGTTGCCAAGATTTCACGCTTGTAACGTATCTACGGTTTATTATATCATTGCATCTACTTATGCAGTATCTGGTTTAACTCAATCGTGCGAGATCCTCTATTCCTGTTACCTTCAAGACTTGTATACCGTCTTCTCCTTGCATAAACGTTCCACTTGTCCAAACCATCGTGCCCATCCTTCATTGAATCTGTCGAATATGCTACAAATAAGTTCATATTAGTAAGACAGCCTATTGAGAAAACGAACTGCATCTCGCGTGATACTTTAATATTTTTTAATAATACTTTTGCTCTTTATTTTGACTGTATGTACTTCCTTTCAAAATAAATATTAGACGTCGATACCTACTTCAGAATACATCTTGCGAGTTAGGGAGTGGCCGATAGGCTTGTTACATATTATCCTAAATTATTTGTATTGTGTGTACGTATCAAGCAAGCAAATAATTATTTTTGTCCTATAAACGCCAATTTATCGGCAATGAAATGAACCACGGTGTTCTTTATGCTCATTTTCTTTACATAAAGTAATGCTGTCTACAATCCCTGCATTTTCTACAATCACTTCTTTTCATAAAGTCATAAAACGCTTGTATCGACTTTACATTCACATCCGCAATATAATTTTTTTGCGTAAAAATTGAAATCGACCTATATTATGTATAAACTGGCCGAAGTAAAATCACGGTACATAATAATAAATAATAACGATCCTTGTGTGTAACCTGAACCGCGCGCTGATTGACGTGTCACGTCCGGGCCTCATTAGTGGCTGGTCTTCATCAGTGTTGTCATTGTTATTCCAGCCTGATTCCAGCGAGTTACGGACGCAAGACATTCGAAATTAGGATAGTCGATTGTACAAAAATTAATAAATAAAAATTTCGCGACTTAAATAAAAATAATTTTGAAAGAAAAAGCCGCAACTAGTTAGTTATTGGCTGAGTGATGACGATAGTCTAAATAATAATAATAATAATAATAATAATAATAATAATAATAATAATAATAATAATAATAATAATAATAATAATAATAATAATAATAATAATAATAATAATAATAATAATATAGGAGTTCTCCTTCAAATAGTAGTCTAAATTTAATTTTAAGAAACATAATTTATGTAAATTTATTGTTTCAGAGGTAAGTTTGTAGAACTCCATAATCACACATTTGGAAATTAAAACAATTGTTTAAGGTTTAACTTTTTAATTTTCTGAGACGCGTTTTGCCTTATGAGGGCATTATCAATCTAAATATTTTACATTCAACAACTTGATGCTGTATAATTCTAAGAATTAATTAAGGTTTTTGTATTTCTGCACGATTCTAAGAAATAATTATGTTCAAACACTAATGACAAGTAATACATATAAGGACATAGTCAAGTAATACATATAACTTGATATGAATGTGATATTCTTGGTAACAAGGTATATTTGTACACTAATGATAATTTTTCAAATGCAGGGATTGTAGACAGCATTATTCTTGATAGCAAATATGTTTGAGCACTTATTAATTAAAAAGGTAGAACTTAAAAACAATTGTATTTATTTCCACATGTGTGATCATCTATGTGAGTATTTCTAAGATTAAAAAAAAACATTAATCCATTAAATATTCTACAGACCCTAGAATATAAAATGTACATACATACTAGCTGAGACAGGGCACAAGGGACGCTTCTGAAATCTAATTTAATAGAATTGTCACTGACCTGAAAATCTGAGAAACTCTCTCGGAACTGTCTTAACACAAGGTTAGGTACAAAATGTATGTACATTGAATACACTTACATTATAAATACGTTACGGAATTATCTCCAAGTAATTGAAATATCTAAATTAAATATTCTATATTTGAATTATTTTATCAGATTTTAATGGTTGTACCAAGTGAAATGTGAGTAAAAAAGAAACCCATAAAAACCAAGTTTTTATTATACTCCCTTAATTTGTAAAATATAACAACAATTAAAGGCGAATTAAAACATATAACATAACACTAAACTTACAGTAATTTGATATATTTCTAAAATATCAGATGTTTTGAGCTTTGATAAGACACTTCATGCTTTGAAGATTAAATTCTAAAAACATTTGTCAGTCAATTTAGATTTTCGACATTCGTAGTGAAGTACCTATTATGTATAACGACGGAGTAATTATAATAAATTTAGAAAATATTCCGCGACGTTATCGGGCCGCCGTTGCTAATCAAACTTTTCTAATGATTTCAATTTGAAAAAACCAATAAAATTTCTAAAAATCCGAAATTATACTATAATTATTAATTTTTTTAACGAAAATTTGATAGTTCTTCTTTATCGTCGCCACGAGTCTACTTGCCAAGTTTCAGCTCAATTGGATCACATTTTCTTAATCCGATAAACCATTTTTTAAATACAATCGTTCAAATTTTTTTTCTTCAAATTGCTCTCAATTTTACAAAAACTTTTTTCCAAATCAGATATGCTACATTGTTGATACCTTAATAATAAATTCCTAGCAATTAAAATAAATAAAATGAATTGATCACCTCCTTGTAAAAAACCACCCACCTCCTATCTAAACGTTACTTCCCCGAGGTGGTGTTTTAACCCCTTAATGTGCCATGTGAATACATATTTTTTATCGGCTGATTTTCAGTATAGAATTAGTCTCAAAAAATTTCTACCATATATGCAATATTTATACCATTACATGTAAAATTTTTAATGTTTCATATATTTGATAAAAAGTAAATAAAAAATCATTGTGTGTAAATTTTTATAATATGAAATAAATGTCTGAGTATAATATTTCATATTTAATTCATATTAAATTATCTTTTCTTATGTGCCACCGCTATCATGAAGTACTGCGGATCAGAATCACTTTGTATAAGACCGGCGCCACACTGAGCGTGTCTTCCGCCGCGTCTTTGACGTCGCGAAACGCTGTTACATTTCTTTCCGTACAATATGCGCTTATCGAACACACTGAGCAGATCGTCGGCCGATATGCTGGCGGAACGCTCGCTTCGGCGCCTGTTCGATTCTCCGCCCGCGGAACTTACGTCGACGTAAAATCGGTGACGTCGCGTCTCACGTTTTAAATGCAACGCGCCACATTCGGCGGATCGTCCGAACTGCGTACGCACGTGTGATTATTGCAGACTGAATCCGCCGCGGAATATTGTATGTGACTGCTAAATTCGATTGAGGATTTGACGCGACGTCAAAGACGCGGCGGAAGATACGCTCAGTGTGGCGCCGGCCTAAGAGTCGCACGTAGTACACCCGCATACGCGCCGGTTGTACGAAACGTAAAGAGGTACAGAACGTGACAATAAATAAAGGATTTATGAGGGTGGGACTCACTCTTTCACGTGCCACCCTTAGTGATTTATTTACTATTTCGACATCTCATTTCTACAACTCCTCGTAGCTTCCTTGAACTTTTCGGCTGTCTTCATTCGTCCTACTGACCACGGTCTGGATTTAAATATGCTCCACCGTAAATTTCAACGAAGCTTTCTGAAATCGCTATACATTTGTGCATATGAAAACGCGATCATTTTAACCATACCGCCTAGAAAGTTGTGTCCATCGCGAATAATTCAAATCTTTGAAGTAAATCGTCACTAGTAGCTTTTAGCTGTTTATACATATATTATAATTGTAATACCATGTATATGCATTGACAAAGCATTCTCAGAGAAAAATAAATTAAAGACATAAATCAGTCGTTGGTAATTAAATCATCTGCTGATATTTTTATTTGATGGACTTTGATCCTGCAAAATGGCAGATAAAATAAAACGAAAAAGATAATGAATGAATAATGAAACGAAAGAAAGAAAATATATTTTATTTAATCTGATTAAACACTTAGTGAAGCTTAAGCATTATAAAAGTGGATTTGAAGATCGATGTATGTATATATATTATATACATGAATGTAGAGTAGAAGAGACTAAGTTTACTTTATTTTATGGGTAGATGGATATCTTTTTTAATGTAATTATGTAAATCTGAGGGAAAAATGTGCAAGCTGTTTCTGAAAATTCCACAACATTATGGAAATAATAGCCATCAATTTTATCGAAATATTGGATTTACACGAATAACTTGTTTAGATATCGGCACGTTATTCTTATATTACATAATTTTTAAATTACCTGATACATAAAACTAGAATTGATGTAACCAACCCTACATCAAACATGTTTTTAACGATTCAATTCAATTAAAGACGCAATATCACCGTAACTTATTTGTATTCGACGTTTCGTTTGATATTAATCAATCCTTAAGCGACTAATCAAATTTATAAATTTTGTATATCTCTGAAACGGTTTTTAAGAAGCTGTGTTTATACCAGAAATATTATGGACAAAAAAGTCTGTTAAACCTGCAAAATAAGCAATTTGTATTTGTCTTCGTCAAAAGGGACAATTCGTACCTAAGATTTTTCGCCATAAACTTGGATCCTATAAATGCTACCGCGATCAAAATATCATGTGGGTATGATGCAATGTTCAGGAGGGAAATTAATCAATCCTTAAGCGACTAATCAAATTTATACATTTTGTATATCTCTGAAACGGTTGATGCAGTATTTACAGTTCTAATCCAAATTTTACGATGCTGTGTTTATACCAGAAATATTATGGACAAAAAAGTCTGTTACACCTGCAAAATAAGCCATTTGTATTCTTCTTCATCTATTAACGTGGATCCTATAAATGCTAGCGCGATCAAAATATCATGGGTATGATGCATTTTTCGGGAGAAGACAATGGAATTTTCGGCCCCGACAGGTTATCATTGTTTTTCCAGGATATATTCAGGATTCCAGGTGTTAACTACGTAGTTTACGATTAGCAAACAGCACAGGAAAAATCTTGCACATACGTCATTGTAATGTTTATTCTCTGTAAACACTTTAACGGCATGCCGTATAGTTAGATAGCTATTTCATTGGTCGAGACGATAAATAAACCCGTATGGTTTGTGAAACGGACGAGGTCATTCTCTATAGAAAATAATTACCCCCGTATAGTAGTAAGGTCACGAGTTGATTACAGAACTGTGGATTAGCACTAAGCAGTGCACCGGCTGGGGTCGGAGGGCGGCCGGGGCCGCTGGGGGTGAGAAACGTGACGAATTATTGTAATGGGGGTCTGCAAAAGACGTAAAATATAAAGAATTTAGTACAGCCACGAACATTTTTGGGAAATGGTCAACCAAAATGACCATTGCTAAGATATATGTGTTTTAACACGCCAAATTTTAGTTCACAAAGGTAGGGATGGAATACTGTACATGTGGGAGAGATTTATTTGATAATTTTTAATTTATGTAGTGGTTTATTTCGGTTGCTGGTAATATATTTATTTATTTGTTAGCACAAAATCATTTTCAAAAAAATATTGAAGAACATATTTATTATTTTTTATGCTTAAGTTTCCACAGATTCTTGTGAATGTGAGCCAACTCTCTATAAACTATCTGTGTAGTTAAACACATTATTAGATGCATACAAGACATCCCGAAATCTATATAACATCATTGTAAAGATATAATGTAAATATGACAATAAAATAGAAAAATAATCAAAAAAAATTACGCAAAAATAAAAATCTATTTTATTCAGTTTTTTTATTTAATTTAATTATTCCCTTTCTACATCTTTAACTGTTTTTTTATATTAGGTTACAAATATCTGTTACACAAACTACTTTACTAATCTATATTTAGAAAGGTATGTAATTTATCTAGAAACATAATTATCTAATCGTTTTCCAAGTAATATAATCATTCAAAATAAAAATGAGTAATAATTATATAAATAATGTTTATTTGATCTATAATACAATATTAATACTACTATTTTATGTCATATGTGTAAATGTATAGTTCCATAAAACTGTATAGTTAATATAAAAATGTATAAAATTATATAGTATATTCTGTATAAAAATGAATAGTTCCATAAAACTGTCCTCCTCAAGACAAGGTGATCTAAGTAGGGTTTCTTATACTAGACTTGAATAGATGCCGCGTCCACAAGAGTACGAGTATAAGCTTGTTTATAAATATTTGTTCGCCTAGTTTTCAGCATTCTTCAATTCTTTTTACTTTGTTGGCTGAAATTTTCGCTGAAATGTGAGTGGTTCTGCGTTAGTTTGTTTTCATTACCCTCAATTAAATAATTGTCAATTAAATAAGATTTATAGCAAACGTCGCTAACGGTTGTCAATTACTTCTACCCTTGTACATAAATGTTAATACACAGTTACAAAACTAAATTAATATATTTTTAACTAGTTACAGAGGTTGCCTTTACCTACTTACAAATTTACAGAAATGTAAAATCTTTCTCGATGAGAAGTTTAAAAGTAATCAGAATATGCAAAATTATTATCATATAAATTATACTGCGTTGTGCATCAAAGGATTGCCTGTTGTAATGCAAGTCAAAAAAAAAAAGAATTAATATATGTAATAAATAATCTTGGTAGGCAAGTATTATTATAAGATTTCAGTTCAAAAGTTTTCAGAGAGTCGTTCATGAAGATAGTTTAAAAAAAAATTCGGGTATTTTTCGATAAAAATTAGATAATAAAACAGAGGATACGGGCAATTCTGATTTTCGGTATGCTAATTATCATGCGTTGACCCCTACTATATAACATTGTACACTTCGTCAACTTTGATGTGACGAATATTATATAAAATAAGCACTAGTATTATTTTAATAGTTGGTAGCAACCGGTTTGTTTCACACACATCTGTCAATATAACGTGTTTCAAAGTATTAAATATAAAAGCTAGTACCTGCTATCATGATGGAAATATTTTTAACACGTGTCATTTTAACACATGAAAAACTTTACGCGTACATGAGTACACACCGTCTTTTTTTTAGTGTATTGTAATAACTTTTATATTATCTTGAGAATATAAAATGTAGAATTTAATTAAGTGTTGAATGGTTTGGCAGGAACTACGCGAAGCAACGTTTCAATTTAAAATATAATTTTTATTAACACAATATTTGAGTAATTTATTACTACTACTGTTTCGAGAAGCGCATTAACTTTAGAGTAGTTATTAAATATATCTAATGATGAGAGAGTCTACTCCTCTTGAAACTATAGTAGCAATAATAATGTGTTTGTAGCATAAAGTTTATATAAAAATTATATTTTAAATTTAACTAAGCAATTTACTTTTAATATTCTTACGAAATTATCTTCAGTCTAATAAATTTATTTATTAATCAATATTTTTAAATGAAAGTATGTTCTAAGAACGCAGTTACTAGATTTTGTCCCCAGAGGAATGATTAAGATTAAGTCTCATAGAGACGAAGCTAATTTATATATGAGAAAACTGGATGGAAGTCTCTAATACGATGGCTCAGGGCTTACAAGCAGTATGAGCTGGCTTAAGAGATCACTCCACACAGTGCAAAGGTTGTAAGCCCTGAGCCATCGTATAAGAGATTTCCATCCACTTTTCTCGTATATATAATATATATATATATATATATATATATATATATATAATAGCCTTGTCTCTATGAGATTTATATAATTTATTCTTAATTTAAAAAGTATTGAAATTGATTTGAATCGAAATTGAAACCATTCATATCATTTGCATCATTATAATTCACAAAGAAACTCAAACAAATATTTTTTACAAAAAAAATTGCGAAGTGTGAGTTGAATTCTCCGAAAGAGTTTTCTTGTAAATTGATTGAAAAAGCTAGAAATGTCTTAAGAAAGGTAGCATACATCCTCTCTAGAACCTACCGAAAGGAGATAAAAACTTTTTATGGGCTTCACAAGGTGATAAGTGACAGCGGTGTTGAGATATGGGGAAAAAAACGATCGCTTGAGTTTTTCCAAAGAATTAAGTTGCCTACTCTGTTTCCGACATTTTGAGTTATTGCGTCTTAAACACCGATATCAGAATATAGAAATATAGTTTAGAAAATAACTACAGGTTGTGGTTAACCTCACTAAAGATGTCGGATAAATAATAACCTATTTATTTGGTAAAAATAGTGTAAAAAGTAGAAGTTTATTAAAATTACACAGTATGATATAATAAAACTTATAGATCAATTACGTTAAGGAATTAATATTTTTTATTATTTGTTTATACAAAATATATTCAGAATATAATTTGGCGATTTACCACTTAGGCTAGGCCTGTTCTAGAATATTTTCTGCAGTTTATATAAAAGAAAAAAGGAAAAATAAAAAATAATAATGCAAGATAGACATTATAAAAGACAACATAATATAAAAAACATAAAAAGCATTAATTAATATATGATAAAATCAAAAAGGATATGCAATGTTGGAAAACACTAAAAGTTAGGAATAAGAATTAAAGTTACAATGTAAATTGATTTTAGACCAATTTGTTGTATAGGCACCGTAAAAATGCATAATATACATATTCATTCAAAGGTCTACTTTCCATGTATATACCCTATATATACCTATGCATCTTATACCTATTCATTCAATGGTCTACTTTCCATGTATATACCCTATATATACCTATGCATCTTATACCTATTCATTCAATGGTCTACTTTCCATGTATATACCCTATATATACCTATGCATCATATACCTATTCATTCAATAGTCCTCTTTCCACCAACAATGATTCGTAGTTTCGTTGAGTGATATGGTAACATATTTCGAGCGGTGTAACAATATATAATAGAAACCTCATTGCAAGATCCATGAACTATAGCGCGAAGGCTGTCGCGCAGTAAATGATGGCTGCATGGAGGCTTTCATTTCCCGCTCGGAAATAAGGGATGCCTTTCCGCGGCATTTGAAACCGCAGTGTGTCTGCGCTCTGTCGGTAGGTAGATTTGAAAAGCATTGAATAACTCGAACTAGAAACACTTCATGAAGAGGTGTTTATTTAAAAAAATCTTTTTTAATTAATCTACAAAAAAACTTGTACATTTTTTATTTGCCCTCATAAAAGTAATTGAAATATGATGTGTCCTATACCTCAATGAAGGTCCGTTCCTGCAAGATTGAGTCAATAAAATATATAGTATAGTTACGTATAGAATCCGATCATCTATCTTTGTGTGACACTAAATTTATTTTTAATTCATTAAAATAGTCTCAGGATGTCCGCCGCCGTACAAAGTAATACATTTTTTATTTCGATATTAATTACTGCTAATATCTTTTAAGTTGAATTAAATAAATAAATACATAATAATATAAGAAATATTTTTAATCGTTATCAATAGGACTACTTATACACTTTCTTTTACAATACGTGTAGTAAGAATGGACCTTCCTGAAAAAAATCTAGTGTAATTTACAAATAATTATTACTTCAAATTTCATTACTAATTAATTATTAATTTAATTAATTATTTAATTACCACCAGCAAAATATATGTAAAATATGTCATGGAAAGGATCATTCATATAGGTCTCTAGCATGGTCTCTTTAAATATTTGAAAGAATACAAATTTTGAACATATATACACTTAAAAATGTGTGGATGTTCTTACGGTGGAGTCAGCGAACGTTGTATTGTGTAAAGTGATCGCTTAAACCATCTCATACGGGTCATTAGCCCTGTGGCCAGCCTATAAAAACTTCCATACGCGTTTCCCATATAAATAGCTTCGTCTCTGTGAGACTTCTATTGTTTATTTTAATTAATAATTATTAATTAATTCGCACTTGGAGATAACATTCATCACAGTTTTAGAACAGTGTAACAAAGGTCTAATGAGAAATACAACGAGCTTTATTGGAAGTGCATAAATTTATATTGTCCTTGAATTGCATATCTTTTCACATAAAATTAATAGAAAAAGCATAGCAAAAGCTTCAGTTGAGAAAGTAATTGAAATAAGTTTGTTGGATGTAGTGCGCCGGCGGGTTAAAAATTTTCCAGAATTCCCGAGCCGAATACGTCGTCCCGTGTGTTTTAGGTAGACGTTATCGATTTTCACTTAGTGAAGCCTTATTACATAAATGAACTGGCGGGAAAGCCACTATTAATAACTATCCAGCGAAGCGCAACTTGCGAAATACAAATACGCCCAATTAAAATATTTTATAATTACATACGAATTTCCACGCCGCACCAGGTTACGCAGAGGGCGTAGACCGCCCTGTATTCTCACCCTGTTCCCACACTGGCACCATTAATGCGTACTTTCTTACAGTAGCAAAATATTTTCATTATTTAGAGTTTAAATATTTCAAAAAAATTATTATAATATTTGTATAAATCTACTTTTATCTGAGTTTTTTTTCACCAACATGTTTCAGAAATTATCATTCCATCATCAGGGTCTGTATAACTGTCAAAAAATTCGAATGAAATGTCTTTTGTTCACTGCTTTTAAAAATCATTTGAAAAATTATTTAAAAAAAATATATATTATTACTGAAGTTCTTGATTGCTCGTAATTATTGTAAAAAATTTTAAAATTGTAAAAAATTTAAAATTTAAAAAATTTACGTATAAAAAAATATTTTAAAAAATATTTCACATGTGAGACCCCACACATAACCCACCCACCTCTATCAGTACCTTAGATATTTTAGTTTATATTCTCACCTGAAGATGAGAACATCTGTAGTTCTAGAAACTAGTCGTGTAAAACATAAACTCAAAAGTGGTCTTATACAAGTATTTTATTTTTATTTATATATGAATTATCATGTCGTTCCACAAAGTTAATGCCAAATTAATAAATAATAGAATCGGAGATGCGTTTCCTCTAACGACCAAAAAATCCTCCCAACTACGCGACACCCTGTCCTACTCGAATAGTGTTGGTTATCAGTTACACCTGATGATGAGAGCGACTGCTTCTCTCGAAACTAAAGTCGCGATAAATACAAATCAAAGTGTCTATTAAATTTTTTAATTTAGTCTATAACTGTATTATGCTTTTATTCAATCAATCCTACAATATGGTATCATTGGGTGGGGAGGATCATATAAAACATCACTAAACACACTCTATCTAGCTCAAAAAAGCATAATTAAAATTATTTTAAAAAGACCTAGAACCTACCCTATAATCCAAAAATACTTATGTGTGCCTACTGTGATAGAAATTTTTGATAAAATATCATTAGTACAAATTTTTAAAGAAAATTATAAAATGGATTCCTTAACTTCTAGGCCTATAAGAGCATTTCTAAATTTAAAATTATCCAGATACAAAGTAAGCGCAGCCCATAACCACTATTCATTTGTAGGAATAAAAAAGTTCAATTAATTACCGAATAAATTAAAAAAAAATTAAGACTTTACGTCATTTAAAAATGAATTTAAAAACTTCTTGAAATTTCCTTACAAGTATTTATTTTATACTATTATTGATTCCTGATATTTTTGTTTACTATTTTGTTTCTTGATATTTTTTCGTTACTATTTTGTTTCCTAATACTTTTGTTATAAAAATTGTAAAAATCATAAAATAATATGATGAGATTTACCCCTCCCATGAGCGTCAGCTCTTTTATGGAGAGTAATACGATCTTAATGTATGAATGATTATTCTATTCATGAAATTTTGTACCATGATATGTATTTATAATAAATAAAATAAAAAACTAAAAAAACTGTATGTGACATAAGTTCCCTATTGTAATCAAAAAGTCTATATTGAAATTTGCGTCAAAAAAAGTCCTGAGGAAGATTTTTACTTTGCTTAACTCTTTAATGCTCCCTAGTACTCCGATCTTAGGGCCGGTTGCTTGAATATTTTTAAGGAAATTTATGAAGCTGTTCCGTGGATCATATCGTCCGAGCTCAGGAGTGACTTGTTTGTAAAGCCGCAGGAAAATGTAACTTGTGGAAATATTATTTTCCCCGGCAGGTCGTGCCGCTGCATACATTAAGGGCTGTAGGCTATAGTCTATTATGGTAAATAACTTGGGTTTTAACCATTAATAATCGAGAATAGCACTCCACGTTAAATATTACATGCAGAAAATAATTACACACTCGTTTTCTTAATTTCTACAAGGCTTTCATTATAACTGTTAACACCAGACAACGTCGGGAACACGGACTGTAAAATATGTACATACGAACTAATGTGAATTTCTTGATAAATGATATGGTTCCACCACGTTTGCCTTATTTAAAAAAAAATTAATACAAATTTGCAAATTTTAATACGATTGGTAAAAGATCAAACTAAATACTCTTAAAACTTGAAGATTAGGTTTAAAAGGAATTAAAAAAATATATTAAAAACAACGTCTGTAAAAATACGTGTTATTTATTGGGACATTTAATTTTGCAGGAATATATACTACAAACTACGTAATAATTGCGTTTTAAATATATGCGAAGAGGGACATGTTTCTGTTGTGTCCAATCCCCTCACCCAAAGAAGAGGTCTAGTTCATTTCTGTACAATTTTATACTCCGTAGTCGAAAATCATTTTATTAATTTTAACTAAATAACTAGCTATCATGCCGTTCTCGCGCAGGGATATGCAAAGAGGATAGAACGTCATATTCCTCTATCTTGGCACACTACTTTTGCTTCGGCTACATTCGTACATCTTCTCATGCATGCTCTACGATTGTTGAGGCTTTCAACAGAGTCATCCTCCAATACGTGTAGAATCTGACAATGACAAGTCTTTCGCGGACGCCCTCTATTCCTGTTAGCTTCAACACTTGCCCTATACATTTTCTTAACCATTCTTTCCTCGCTCATACGTTCTACATTACCAACCATCTCATCTTAATCAAATTAAGTATTATATTTATTTTAGTAATACACATTTAAGCAAGTTATGAATAATATTAAATGTACATATATTTACAAATATATACATATTTTGGAAATTTTTCAATGATACCATTGAACTAAGGTAATTTGTTCATGCCAGGGATTAAATACTAATTTATTATGAATATTTACAATTTATTTTAAATATCATTAAAAAAAACATGGCGTTCTAAAACCTAAATACAAAAACCATAAATAAATTAACTCATTTTTTATGATTTAATAATATCCTTTGACTTATGACGAGTGTATACAAATAATGATTCACTACGTAGGCGTAGGAGCTTCATTATTATTAGGAGTAAACCTAATGAGAATGTTATTGTAAAATAAGATAGTATAACTATCAAACAAAATAATTAAATAAAAAATAGAATAAATAAAAATAAGAAGAAAATATAAATGTGTATAAAAACGCTAAAAAAGGCTAGAAAAACGCTCATAAAGGTTGTAAACAAAAATAAAATTCGTTTGTTTCAATTTGATGAATTTCGCTTTATTTTTCTCTTTATAAAGTTGACTACTTACTCAATTTCAAATTTTTATAATATTTTATGCAAATGGTCGTAATTCAAAACCGCTATAATTAGGGGGTTAACAACACAAATGTTGCTATAAAAAATGATATAAATATTGTATTTTATGTATATTCTTATGGGTATTAAATAAATAAACTTAACACAACTGCATGAATTATAAACTTTAATATGTCAGTATTACGTAAGCACAAATAAACATACATACATTTAAAACAACAACATACAAAAAAATAGTAAAACTATGCGGTTTGTCACATAAAATGCCGAGATGAAAAAAGAAATACTTGAACGATTGACTGATACCTATATTTATTTCAATTTTTCTAATAATAGCAGCATACAGCAGTATGTATTCTTTAATATTATAAAGTTACTTCATTTATTTAATAAAACTATATTTAATAATTTACGTGTAAAACAGATATTTTAGACGAACCGTGTATTTCACTGAGAAGCAAATCTCGACATTTTCTCTCCAGCGTCATCAGGAGAGCATCCTATCACCGGGGAGGTGTTCGCTGAATAAGACTTCAGCGAATAGATTTGCTTCTCAGTAAAATATATGGTTCGTATAAAATATCAGTTTTATTTAACCCATAAATATGTCCAACGACCGTAATAATAAATAACCTTAACTCATTAACAACATATTTAATATGCCCGAAAAATCCACATTTCTTACATTTTATTCTGTTTATTTTTCTGCTCTGGATTGACGAAAAGAAGAAGAAGAAAATGAAATTTGATACCATAAAAATAGCATTTTAATAATACAACAAATAAAAAAAATGTTTATTTATTTAAAGAATATAAAACTGTTGAATGTACGAAATAATTTGGTCTTCTAGTATTTTTAGATTTTAATTATCTGGTCGAAGAGAGAATTTTTCATCCCTCATTGGTAATATTGGAAAAAGGGACAGTCTCGTAGTATTATTCCACGGGCGTGCGAGATAAATTCTCCTCGGGGTGTAATTACACAGCCTACTTGCCGAACCTCCCCGGCGCGTGATGCTCCCTTAACTAGATTTCTTGATTAAATGGATATCGAAGAGCGATTTTATTACTGAAATCGGGATGTTAAATCTCATATATAAATTAATATACACACAATTAAGATCAATATTTCAAAAATAATTTATTTTGGTCCCCGAATTACAAATTAAATAACTAGATAATAAAAAAAATATTAATCTTTTTTTTTCAATTGATCCAGCAACATTGTAGATTGACATTTTTAAAATATTGATTGTATTATTTGTATGTATCTACTTATATTATTTGATTAACTACACCTACATGTTTCGGAAAAACCTTTCCTTCGTCAGGGTGTCATATATATAATATATTATTCATTTTGATATTTTGACAAATATATAACACTTAATATTTTAATTTATTAATCAATTAGAAAAGACAAACAGAAAAATCAAATCAACGAAAAAATATTTGGCTACTACGGATCTCCTCCTATCCGGGGCAGGTTAACTAATTACGCTATAGCGGCCTCATAAATTTCCGTCAATATATCGACCTTATATGTAAGTCTCTTATTATTAATTGATTAATACATATTATGCAATAATCGTAGCATATTATATACACAGTCCAATTCTAGATATATTCCCCTTCCAAATTAACTACACCCATTCATACCCGCTCTCCCTCACCTAACCCCCACCACAGTTGACATTCTGTCTCTTTCTTCCCTTAACGCTTTCTTGATTGATTGTAATTCTGTTTTTGTTTAGTTAATACTGAACCCTGATGAAGACTCAGCTGTGAGTTAAAACGAGTTGGTTTAAACTCAATAAAGTGGTGTTAAACAAAGAGTTATTTTATTCAAAGATATTATGTCTCACCACAATGTGTTTGCTTCGTGTGAATTGTTTTTTATGATATTAATGATGTACTTACATCACTGTGATTACGATAGCCGTATATGAAATATTTTAAACCGCGTAAAACAATCTGACCTTTACCTGTATGCCTAGAATATTAAAAAAAAACAAGTTAATTAAGTTCACATTTGTTGAATAATGTTGTCACTGCACACAAGAGTCAGATTCGGGGAAGAATAAACAATGACTTATTGTCCGTTAAAAACAGTGGAAAATGTAATTAAAATCGCCCCCAACACGGGGTTAGTGAGGTCCGTAACTCGGCAACACTTGGTTAATCCGCGGCAGAATTTTTCGGGCTAGTTTATGGCCGAAGTTAAAACAACAAAGAGTAGGTATTTGCATTTAGCACTGTTTTAATATTCCTTTAATTGTGTTTTTTGCTTTTATTATTTGCATTCGAGCCGAGGTTCGGGTCCAGGCTTGGGGTCTGGGGAATCCAGGCGGAACTTCTGTTCGGAAATCCGGAAAAAACTTTGTTTTGAGAGTAAATAGTAAAAGTAAAGGCGGGAAAGAGTATTTGAAAATAGAAATTAATTATTTATTTATTCTCTGCTTTATAAGTCGCTCGTCTGCATTCGACAATTAAATACAACGAACGATTCTTCTTCTTCACCATCCTTCATTTATCCACTGCTGGATATAGGCCTCTTTCATATCCTTATATCCTTCTTTGTTGTTTGCTAAGTGTAGCCATTTCTCTCCCCCCACAGCGGCTATATCGTTGGCCCATCTCTTTTGAGGTCTTCCGATGCCTCGTTTATTCTACAAAAGTCTCCATTTCAGAACTCTGGGAGTTCATCTTGAGCATCCTGCCTTGCAACATGTCCTGCCCATTGCCATTTTAGCTTCGCTACACGATCCATGATATCCACTCTAGTTCTGCGCCTAATTTCGTCATTTCTAATTCTATCTCTCAGTCTTAATCCAAGCATGGATCTCTCCATGGATCGTTGCGTGCATTTGAGCTTTTCTACACTTTTCTTTGAAAGGGCCATAGTCTCCATTCCATACACCATCACTGGCAGTATGCATGATTCAAAGGCTTTTCTTTTTAGGCTAATTGGGATCTCTTTGTTCTCGAAGATATGTTTGAGTTTGCCAATGAACGATTGAAGCAAAATATTAAATATAGTTCATTTCGTTAATATTTATATATAAATCAGCATTGAAATCTCGTTGTTGTTTGTTTCGCTCTTTCTTCATGATTATCTGAATGGCGTCGTTCCACTTCTATTCATTTTCGTGTTTCCAGACGTTTCGCGAATCTCGCAGTTCATTCCAAACTCTGTAGTAGTTTCCAATTTACTATAAAATATCCAGAGTGCTGTAAAATGATTTGTTATTCTATCCGTTTCTACAGTCTTGTGACCATACGTAAGGGTATTGAACTCCAAGTTATTCATTTCAGTTTCAAAAACTTTTATACATTTTTCCGTCTCCTCTGCTTTCGCGCAGCATCTTGACACGTAACAAAGATTAGGTACATTTTGACAAGGGGGAGCACTCTACAACTCTATAAAAAATACAATAAACTCGATTAATAAATACGACAAATGATCGTGAAACAAATCCTTGTCCCGAATGTTAATGTGGTTCTTGCCAATATGACTTAGTCGATAGCTATAACCTCGGAGTATGCGCCATTTCGGCAAACGTACGACGCCTGGCCATAAGCGCACATTATTTGGAATTTTTATGTATATTTCTCGTGTTCAGCTCCCAAGGCTGGTTCTGATTAAGCACAATTTATTTCATAATAAGCACATGTTAGTCAACACAAATTACATACGCTTTATTTTTTCAACAAAATAAGTTTATTTGTAAAAAAAATTCCCTGATAATACCAATTCAGAATTCATCTTTTCATTAACCGTTTATTATTTCAAATCCCACTACAAAACGGGTATTATTATATATATGTGTTTTATTATTAAGTATTTGAAGTTTATATATTTTTCTTGTAATCCATTTAATAATTTCTATGATCTAATTTAATTTCTGACAATGAATTTAGGCCCCTGAGTTTAAAACGATCTTGATTTGATAACGATGTAAGTTCTTAAATCCTGTAATTGCACTTAAGACTTTGTGTAACTATATCATATTCATTTCGTAATTAATTAATCGTAAAAAGTGTATTGCGTAACTATATCATATTCAATGTTCACAAAATATTCATAATTTGTACAATGTTACTCTAGGACCATCTATTAGGGTCATTGACGGTCTGTTTGTTAAAAAAAAGAGTTGAAATGAGGAGTAATTTTTTTCAGATATAAACAAATTATTGTTATGTAGATTAATAAACCAAAATATTAAAGAAAACAAACTCCGAACGACACAATGCAGTTCAAGTAAACAGAAAATACTTTGCGAAAGTTTCTAAAATTGAAACGAAACTCGGCAAGCTATATTCCTAATACAACTGTTGAATTTTGGACAATTGTCATGATCGGCTGAAAGTTGAAAAAATGAACTAATCAATAAAATGTTATCCTACAGGAACTCATAAAACTGAAGAATTTGACGTGAATGGTCAGAACCAGTAAATTAATAAAACATTTTTAAAGATCAAAAGTAACGTCAAGTATAAAAAAAATTCATTTAAAAATAATAATTACTACGTACCTTCTGGGGTATCATGCCGTCTTTTTACGAAATTTCTAGCCGACGTTTCAGATCCCATTGTAGGGTCTATCATCAGGGCTGATGCCTGCAATGGGATTCGTAACGTCGGCCAGAAAGGTAGTAAAAACACGGCATAATACCAAAGAAGACACAGACTAGAAGATTCTTAGTGGCCGTGAAAATCTAAGAACATTCTATTGTTACTTACGTTCTGCTTACTTAATAGAAGCCTTGTTGAACAGTGAAGCCAGAACGCCTCATTAGACCGTATATCGCGTGAGCATTTACGACCCCTCAACAGACGACCTTCCTGTACTCGCTGAAATAAGGGTAGTTAACAGTACCTCCCTTACGGTACCCGTAAGCCTGGCATATTTCAAGAACATTCATTCGCATTTATTTCAAATAACAAGATCAATATTCGTATAATTCTAATTGAAATGAGATCAATACAAGTAAACGAAATACAAAAATAATAAAGGAATTGCAAACTCGAAAATTTAACATTTTCTATATAATAAAGGTCTCAAAATGTTGGGATTTGTTTTAAGAACGGCACAAAACTTTACAGATCTGCGCACTTATAAAGTCCTCTACACTTCTCTTCTCAGACCTCAGGTTGAATATAACTCGATCATTTGGTCTCCTCACTATGTTAATCATTCAACGGCAATTGAACGAGTCCAAAAAAAATATTTAAGATTTATTAATTACAAATTAAATATACGCTTGGAAGACATTAATTATGAATATCTCCTTAGTTATTTACAACGTTTAAACTTGTCTGTGAGACGTACTGTAACAGACCTAATATTTCTTTATAGGATCGTAAATAGTTTGATTGATTGCCCCCAGATTATTAGTCTGATCGACTTATATGCTCCATCGAGGTCATCAAGACACAGTGCATTGTTCTATTATAGTGGAAGTCTCAGAACTAATGCATTAGCAAACTCTGTAATTCCCAGATTACACTCATTAGGGAATGAGCATACAGAGGCGGCTGACATTTTTGCTGATAGTATAACTGTTTATAGGACAAAGCTGATACAATTGTTTACATCCCAACAAAATGGAAATGGACAATAAATCTTTCTATTTTACCTTTAACTATTATTATTTGTACCTTTAACTTTATTATTATTTTATCTTATGTTTTTATGTTTTTCTTTGTTTTTATTATTATTATTATTATTAACTTTTAACTATTATTATTGTAACTTTTAACTGTATTTTAATTTTAACTGTCTTATGTTATTTAAAAAAATAAATTATTCTGTATATTGTAAAAGCCCATAAGGGCGTTAAATAAATAAATAAATAAATAAATAAATAAATTTTCGTGTTTGCAATTCCTTTATTATTTCGGCTGGACATCCGTAATTACTAATTGAAATGAGATCAATACTAATTGAAATGAGATCAATACAAGTAAACGAAATACAAAAATAATAAAGGAATTGCAAACTCGAAAATTTAACATTTTCCTTTATTCCTTTATTATTTCGGCTGGACATCCGTTTCACAAACTATCGAATGTGTCAAATTGCGTCGAAAGATCATCCTCTTTCAAGACGTAAGCGAGCTGCCGTCTGAACATAAATCGAGTAAAAATTGCACTTTCGTCACATATTTACCTATTCATTGCTAAAACAGTAAGGTTTTGATAAAAATAGATGGTTATATATTCTTCGATATCGAGCACCAGCGGATTATCCAGGGGTCGCTGCGGAGTTGCAAAATGTTTACTTATTTTAAATTTTGACAAATGCTCCTATATTATTTGAGCCGAATTATTATTTTCCGTAAAGAATTTAAGAAATATTAATAATTCTTAACTCCTTTTTAAATCAATGCATATCGTAATAAGATGATTACAAAATAATTACGTCCACGCGCATATCTTGATCATTTGTGTCTTGTGACACCACGTACGTCAAAATGTTTATTACTTTCTGTATAGAATTTAAAAAAAACATTTTAATAAATCTGAAATACTTTTCAAATCATAATGCATACCGTACTATTAAACGAAAAATAATTACATGATAGATGTACGGCACGTAGTCTATATCTTAACTCATATAAAAAAACAATAAAGTATGAGAATATTAAGTATCATACTCCCATTTTTATTTTGGAAGAAAATATTAAACAATGAGGTAAGGTACAATACCTAAACATATAATTCTATAATAAAGTTGGGCTGCAACACTTCGAATATCAACGTATTTAATTTACAATTTTCAAAACTCACGTATTAATTAATTTAAGTACACTAATGTAAAAATTACTTTCGCACATAAAAAGCGTCTTAATAATTTTTGTTTTGAATGATTTTGTGTAATTTCAGTTTAGCTGAATTTACAAAATCCTAATTATTCTGTTTGCGTAAGTCATCAAAGAAAATTTGATGAGATGCGAAAAATAATACTGAAAGCGGAAAATTCTCTCCACTGTGTCTACAAGTCTACACCGCGTCGTAGCGTTTTGCTTCAGTTGCAGCGCAGGGCGTAGGTGTTGATTCTACGATGCGAACTAAGGTTTATTTGTTTATAGGAATGTTGCATTTACGAATGATTTCCTTCAAATGTTATGGAAAATTCTAAATTTCCTAATTTGCATGTCATAACTCATGCAGAAATGGATTTTGTTTCGTATGGACCTGCCCTTTTATTTCGTATGGAATTTTGGTTTCTACAACGACGGCGTTCTTCGGATATGTACCCTCCCGCGGTTAGGGAGGGACTCTGTACGTACTTTCCTTATTATAATCGATGGGGAAGGCCGGGGGAAGAAATGAACAATAAGCGATTCTGTTGGCCGCTTTGGAACGAAGAATGTAATCACCACACTCAACATCTTCTGTGTATATTCTTTTCTGGGATATTCTGCCGTGTATATATGACCTCTCTGGCCAACGTTTCGGATCCCATTGCAGGGTCCATCATCAGGGCTGATGTGATGAGTGTGTGTTGAATTGTAGGTTAAGTATTCCTTGCAATACCTTACCGAAGTCAGGGTGTCTCCATGTTTGTGTTATGTTGTTAGTACTGGATTGCAGTACCGCATCGAAAGCAGGATGTTGTATCTACTACACAACACAAGTGTTGTGTTGTGTAGTAGATACACAACACAACACTTTTATGTTGTGTTGTGTATCTACTAACGGATGTCGGACTGTGCGGATCGTCGATTTGATTTATCAGCAGGTTGCCTGTGCTAAGGTCGTGTGAGTAACATATAAAATATGTCAAATAAATAAAAATATTTTGGTTAAACACAACTTATATTTATTGTCGATTCCAGCCAGGTTTCGCTACGATCGTAGCTTCTTCAGGGTGAATCTTAACTAACTAAACATTCAAAAATTATGTGCTTATATACTAGTCATACATCAGTGTGAAAGGACGGAGTGCCAATAGTGGGGGTAGGAGGTGGGAATGCGCAGGGAATATTAAGAGGGAACATATTTAAAAGTGGACTAAAAGATAAGTTTACCTGATTATTAATGATTTTACGATTCATATTAATGACTTTTCTTATCTCTAATGCCTATAAATTATCTAATCTACTATCTATTCCGTTTTTTATGAATAATACTAACTTCTGAACTTTACTGAATGTGTGGTCTTCTTCAATTAAATGGTTTACAAATTCTGAGAACGCACTACTTTTTAAACATCGCAAGTACTCTAATTTTTACATTACGCGATGTCTTCCCTATATAAAACGCAGGACAATCGTTGTATTTCTATGAATATACACCAGAATGGCTAAATTTATCATCCTTATATTTATTATCGACTAAAAATTTACCTATATTATTATTCTTATGTGTTTGCTTCCTTAGAAAAAATATAAAAATGTTATACGAATCATAAATACTTTGATGTGACATGTAAAATATAGTTCTTGACTATTTTTGATCGATACAAGAGTTTGGCAGAGTACAGAACAAGAGTAAGAACGTATGTATAATTTAATTTTGTTTCCAGAGACCATTGTACATTATAAAAATTCGGTGTAAAGTTTAAAAAAAGGGTTGAAAATGCAAGGAGAAATTATAAAAAACGTCGATGGTTTTCCACGAATTATCGATCGATGTCTTACTTAGACTGAACGCCATTTGATTAGTAAAATGTCTATTCTTTTGGTGGTTACAGTTTACAACTGTCCCAGCATATCCGGAGCAGCTGGAATAAACGGAAGGCTCTACTATATGAAAACAAACTGAAATTGGAATTAATGGAGTGACCGTAATACTTTAGGGGGCGGACACATGGAGGTAATCTGTATGTCAGTAAGTTAAAACGACCTATTGTAAAATCAACATCCTATTTGAAAAAGGTAGAATTGAGAGAGATCCGACTGTTTTATTCATTTAGAATCACGATCATAGAACTTTTGTTTTTTCTGAGAAAGTTTTAATTTAAGTTCCCGAAGTAGTTCTTCGTTTCAGTTGTAAGAGAGGGGTAAAATTATTACTGTACCAGAAATGTTACAGTGAAAAACTATTATCAAAACAAAATTTATAACATTACTTAATGAATTAATAACATTAATTAATGAAGACTAATAATGTTATTCAAATTATAAAACTTATCTTTAAAATAAATTGAATACCGTCATTTTTAATGGTGTAGATTTTATATTTGATATTTAGTATTCGCCTTTATTATCTTCATCACTATCACCACAAATATTAAAATAAAAAATTTTGAAGTTAGAGTTAAGGAACACTTGAGGTGTTTAAATAGTAATAATTAATCTGAATTTGCTAACCATCTTTCGGCTATGGATCATTCTTTTGATATTAACAAGGTTTACAAATTTTACATACAAATTATACAGAATCACAGTTTGATAAATTAGAAATTTTAGAAATAAGAAAAAGTGTTAACAGTAAATTGAATATTATAAATAACCAGGTCATTTTTACAAATAGCTATCTTTTAAATTTATTTTAATGTTACGTAGGTACTTTATTATTATTCATTTTCCATATATAATTTTTTTATATTTTGATTAACTATATTTCGATTTTAAAATTTAATTTTGTATATTTGTTATCCTGATGAAGAAGCCTTTGGCTTTGAAACATGTTGAATTTTTTTCAGTAAAAAAGTGGTGTGTACAAAGTTATTTTTTATAAATTACAAATATCTTTGTTGCTGATATCGAAGTTGCACTGTTTTTTTTTGTACATTTGTTATTCTGAAGAAGCCATTGGCTATGAAACATGTTGAATTTTTTTCAATAAAAAAGTGGTGTACACAGAGTTAATTTCTATAAATTACAAATATCTTTGTTGCTAATATCGAAGTTCCACTGTTTGTTAATGCTGCCGCTGCTGCTTAAATGTAATGAGAGTTTAGTTAATGCAAAAAAAATATACTAATATTAGGTAGATTGTACTAAACGAACAGCGACACTTGCACGCCGGTAGATTCAGGGTGCGTGCGTTGATTCGGCGTCCGTCTGTAAACAGTCAACCTTTTAACAAGCATATTGCGTGTCAAAAGAAAAATGTTTGTCAGAAAAAGGTTTATTTTTTAGACGGACTGTAATAATACGAAGGCTTTGCCGGTGAGGCTTCGTTATACAGAATTAAGTTACAAGTATTTAAGGCCCGTTTTAGCGTGTCCTCGGGGAAAATGCCTTCACTTAATTAAACAGGAAGAAAATCAAATTAATTCAAGCCTTAATTCTATGTATACGTAATAACTCTCTAACTGGAGGAGCGGTGTACTTAACGACAGTCCTTTGGAGGGTTGATTCCCCCTGCGAAGAGGCTTCGGCAAAAGGCCCTTGCGAGAGTTTCGATTATTCATATCCTGGAGGGCTTCGTGTGAGTAGTGAGAGCTAATATTACACATACGTACTCCTGTACTTTGACGAGTTAATTACGAGTGACTTGACAGACTTCACAGTCGTCCAGAGAGCACTTTTATTAAGGGAGAATACCTACCTACGAAGCACGAAAAAAGGCAATTTTTGTGATTTTTTAAAGAAAACCGATATGAATTATGGTATTGGTATCATTTCTACATGAAAGAACATATTTTTAAAAATATGTTAATTTTTTTTATAAAAAAATATTCTAAATCGGCGGAAAATTCTTGGGTTCTATCGAGTGCCGAAAAAAAAAGGTCCTCCGCGGTGACCACTCTTATTTCATTAGAATAAAAGAAAACAAAAAGACTATCAAAATTGACACTATAATTTAGTCTTTGACGTAGGTGTTTTTGAAAATATATCAAACAAAATATATCAACAACATAAAAATCAAACATTTTATGGTATCATCGATGGCAATCTCGTCGTAAATAAACATTTTGCGTATAAAATATTCAAGAACTTAGTCTAAAGTGACAATAAGTGATAGAAGAAGAGGTGGGCAGGTGATGTGTCGGTACTGTAGTAGTGTTTCTTGAATTGTGGATAGGGTAAGCTATTACTGTCACTTTAATAATAAATTTAATAAAAACGATTTTAATGAAATTTAACGATAAATGTAATAAAAACGAATTTAACGACATGTCAAAAATCGCGCACACGCGCATCGGCTTGAACGAGATTCACAGTTTAAACCAAATTTAAACTGTCGTCGCCACCTAGAATCAAATTGATACAATTCGTTCTAAGTAGAGTGAAACATATTTTAAGGTATCCTATGTTTATCCTATTAGAATAATAATATGCAATCATAGTAACAATAAGAGGCAGTATACTAGTACCCACCACAATCTAGTATTGTATTCCGTCTAATTAGTTGTATAGTGTTAAATACATTTTTATTAATCAATTAGAAAAGACATACAGAAAATCTAAATTAACGAAAAAATATTTTAACTGCCACCGGGATTCGAACCAACGGACCTCCGTTCTATCCGGGGATGGCGCATTATCCAATTTCGCCACGGCAGTCTGGTAAGTTAACGAAAATTTTTCGACCGTATATGTAGTCTCTTTTTAATTGTAAATTCATAATAATAATGTGTTTTCTTTAATATATGTACTGTGTTATATTGTGAAAACAATTTAAAGCTGAATATTAAGCAGCAAATCGTTCAAAAAGTTTCTCAATATTGATTAATTATCTTACAACTTTCTTCATATAGAGAGAGGGAACAAGAATGCGTGTTCCTGGAAAGTTTTGATACTCCTTTCCGGGATCACTCCCTCCCCTAATTCTACTTTCAAAGGGAATATAAATTAATTTCATGTCTATGTCAGATATTCCAGAGTAGTAACTCGTTAATAAGGATTTTCTGCTGCACAGCCGACCACAAATATCCCAATACATATTATTTTAAACATTAGATAATCGATTATAATATTTGGTTATTCATTGTTTTACCTACTAAAATTTCATTTATTCAAACCGACAGTAATGCCCTTTTATTCGTTAAATTAATAAGATAGGTACGATTATCGTTAGAAGTGTCTAGTTATTAATTATTTTATATACCAAAATTGTCACTAGTATGTGGTTATTCATTATTTTATACAAGATTCTCGTTAGTATTTTAGTATCTGTCTATTATTTTTTTTACAAGATTTTCATTAGCAGTTTTCAGTTATTAATTACTTTATACACGATCTAGTTATTCATTATTTTATACAAGATTCTTGTTAGTAATACGTAATTCTTAATTAATTATATACTATAATCAGTCATAATTCTCTATTATTGATCATTTTATGTTATATCTTCTTCTTCTTTTGGTGTCATGTCAGGTCCCCCCAACGTTGACTATCACCCGAGAGAAAGCGTCCCTGTCCTGGGCAGCACGAAACAGCTCTCCAACACTTCTTATGCCCGTCCAGTCGCGTATATTGCGGAGCCAGGAAATTTGTCTCCTTCCAACACCTCTACGACCCTCTATCTTGCCCATAAGAATCAGGTGGAGCAATTCGTATTTTTCTCCTCTGAGCACATGACCCAAATACGATACCTTTCGGATTTTGATATTTGTCAGCAACTCTCTATTCACTCTAGCTCTTTGAAGAACTCTTGTGTTGCTGACCATATCCGTCCAGGGTATCCGGAGCATTCTCCGATGTATCCACATTTCGAACGCCTCCAGCCGGTTCATGCTACTCACTTTGAGGGTCCACGATTCCACTCCGTACAGCAGGACTGACCATATATAACATTTGACCAGTCGCTGTCGAAGTTTCAGATTAAGATTGTCATCGCAGAATATCATTATGTTATAATGAATAATATTATGTTATATAAATGGCTATAATACTCAGAGAATAATTATTTTATGTTATTAAATGAAAAATCGTGTTTTTCAATACTAATTATAAAGTGATAGGTAGCCAGCCGGCTGTAATATCAAATGGCTAATTATTTTGAACCAGGTAATCGACAATGACATCCGAACACTAATTATTTCGGAGAGAAAGTGTACATCAAAGGGTATGATTGGGTAATAGCTATTAGTTATTTTCTATTGGAAAACTCAGTAATTTTCGATTAACTCGATATTAATTCTTACGAACGAAGAAATAAATGACAGATTATTACTGGACGGATTTAAAAAAAATTACAGCCCAACCGAATTACAGTTGCACTGTCATTTCGTTGGAATAATGTTTGTCATGGCAAGATAAAATACAATTATTCACATATTTTAGTACATTGATAATAGTAAATCACAAATATCGATGGCTGATTACTGCCAGGCTTTCCTGGCTTTTAATTTATTAAATCGATTCACTTTGTATCGATTTAATAAATTAAATCGATCGATTAACACGATCGATTGGTAGAGTACCCGTTTGTATAACATAAGAGCCGTGATTGGAGTTCCGGTTGGAATCTCGTCTAGTGTTTAAGATACTCCCCTAATGATCCGGAGGTCGGTGGTCCGAGACCATTCCCGGAGACTAGCAAGTGAGTCTTATTTTTATAGAACAAGCAACATGCTATGTTTTAAAATAGTAAGAATATTGATGTGACATATATTCCGTGTTCGCAATTCTGTTTTCTTTTTTTAATAAATAAATACATAACTTTGTTTAAAATATGCTTTACTTTACTTTGTAATACACACACACAATATGAGTTATTAAATTACTACTATAGTTTCGAGAGGAGCAGTCCCTCTCGTCATCAGGTATAGATAATAAAGTTATTATCTATACCTGATGATGAGAGGGTTAGTAGTAATTTAATAACTCATATTGTGTGTGTAAATTACAAAGTAAAGTAAAACATATTTTAAAATATAATGTTGCACCACGAAGTGTCTTCCAAATCTTTCAATGATACATTATTTTATTTTCATCCAAGAAGAAAATAAATAAACTTTCTTTTTTACATGAATTGCAATTTTCTTTATGGATCAAATGTATCAAAGTTGTGTGATGTGAGATTTTCAGGTTAAAATTTAGAAGGGTTCGAAATATATTGGATTTTCGACAGTAACTTTAACAAAGAGCCACAAATGGGTTTTACATAACGAATGACGGAATAAATGCAATTTAGAGCTTTCCTGAACTTATTTCATGTAGTATAAGCACAGAGTACGCGATAAGCTTTATTTGTAGCTCCGAGACGTCTTGGAATATTATATTTCAAAACTAGCCCATCGAAATGTCTGGTGCTCTAGTTATTAGAAAGAGATACGCTATTTAGTAGAACGTCCGTCTACGAGAAGTTTTATACGGAAAGTAAATAATTTTTGGAATGTTTGAGACAGAGTAAATTTCTGTCCTCTTCTAAAGAATGTCGGTGGAAAAGAGAAGATATAGATTTTTTTTTAAATAATTATGCACGCAATCAAGTTAACCTATATAATGATTTTAACACAATGATTTATACACAACGTTTTATTCCACTAATTTGAGTTATGTAAGCCTAAGCGCTTTCGATGGACACAACCATCATCTTCAGAGGCAATATTAGAACTAATTGTCAATCAATATGGCCGGCAAATAGAATGTAAATGATGGTTGTGTCCATCGAAAGCGCTTAGGCTTATATAACTCAAATTAGTGGAATAAAACTTTGTGTATAAATCATTGTGTTAATCATGAATTTCCACTCTGTAAACGAAACAACGCTTAATTTATTATAATGATTTTAACTGTGTTTCTTTTTAAAAATATTTGTATGCTTACATGAGTAAATAAAATAAATATGAAAGGTAAAAAGAATTTAACTGTTAATAGCAAATGGATCCCAATCATTAAAAACAACACTTTTTAATTTTTTTTTCATAATTTCCAAATATGAAGTCCTGTTTCCTATTATATTTACTAACTGAATATTTTAAATATTAGTAAATATTTGGTTTTGAATGACAGTACTTTTGTATTCCTGAGATTCTCTTCACCTAGTTGTTTGAAATTTGGACCGAGGCTTTAGGGTTAATATGAAATTTCACGGAGGAAGTATGCAAGGGAAGACGACATGAAACATGGGCTTTTAATTACCCAAGTTGATGGCGGCGACGCGGGGTCGCTCGCGAGACAATATATCTCGCGAGATGTTCTTCGCAGAGAGCAAAGTACCGGGGTGTTAATAGCCGGGGTTCGCACAATGGCCGAGATCCTCTCGGAGGCTGTCGCTGAAGAGGGTGCAGGAGTACACAGCAGCGCGAGAGCGGAGCTACCGGTCTCTAGCCCGCAGTTAATTAGTTCTACCCATCGCTACTAAAGCCTTAATTGGATGTCAAGGGGAAGTGATATCTTTAAGGGTAAACCGAGTCTTTGATGTGCTCCGAAATGATCTGAAGGCGTCCTTTTATTTCATTAAGGGCATTTTATATTCCTCTTCACTTCGCAATAAGGGATGCGAGGGTGGGGAGCTCAAATCGTAAAGCAAGTTTATGGTTTGACACGTTGTAAATTTTATTCGCTGTGTGACGCGCGACGCGATCAGCTGTCGACTGGGAAATTGCACCTCTGACAGTTTATGGTCAAATTATGGTTACTCGTATGCGTAGAACAGAGAAAGCATGCAAAAAATAAATATTATAAATTTTACCAGATATTTATTGGGTGTCCAATCGTAGAAACGCGTTTGTTGAAAATAAATGACCGGCATCTTACCTGCAACAATAAAGAAAAACAAAACATTAGTAAAAAAAATAGTAAAAGTAATATGTTGAAGTGAATCACGCACGAATATACTTATTTACCTAGTAAATATCATTAAAGATTATGAAAATAATATAAGAATGTATTTCATACCAAAACCATTGGAAATCAAATAAATCTTCTTATATTATCTTTACTTTATACACAACAAACAAAAGTATAAAAGAATATAAATAAGTTAATTTAAATAAACTAGAAAACGTTTAAACTACAATGGTTATAAGTATAATTTCTAGCATTAAATTTTTATGAAACATATTTATGAAAATATTTAAAAAATAAATAAAGATAAATTTATCGAATAATTCTGACAAATAGGTTTCGGAGAATAAATAAATAACTACATTTAATAAATAGTCCAACCAATTCTAAAAATGTTCTCAATAAACACGACACTTTGGCACTTAACTGCGAACCCAAATTTTTTTTACTAACATAAAAAAACGAGATTAAAAATATGCAATGAGTTTTTGTAATATTAAGTATAGTTATTATAAACTAGCTGTATTATAGTTATTATAAACTACCCGTCAAAAATGACAGAAAATTGGTTCGTGTCTTTGCTAAGCCCTAGTATATATTTATAGCATCTTTTTAGCGGTCCACGAAGAGACTGGTGGAGAGAGGATTTGGTGTCCCGAAATTTAAGCCCCATCTTCGGCCGTTTTTTTAGCCGCGAATTCGAAGGAAATTACGGATATCACAAGAAGTTACGGGGACAGACAGACAGACGGACGGACAGACAATGAAATTACATATTATGTTTGATGATGATGATTAAAAATTTGTGTTATCTATGATAACCAAATGGGATCACATATTTAAAATGAGGATTGATGTAAACATAATAAAACCAAACCAAAGCATACATGAATATAAGTTAGTCAAAATATATTACAGATGTCTAACAGAGACGAACCTTTTTTATATGGGAAAGTAGGTATTGAAGTCTTAGGGTGTATACAGGGCTGACGGCCTGTCATTGGCTGGATTAAGTGATCACTTTACACAATGTAACGTTCTCCGATTTCACCCATATCGATTGGCTGGGTTAAGTGATAACTGCACAATGTAACATTCACCGATTTCACCCATATCGATTGGCTGGGTTAAGTGATAACTGCACAATGTGACATTCACTGATTTCACCCATGTAGACTACCACATCTATCAAATTTCCCAATGACAGACCCAATGCCAATGACAACCCTGTAACACCCAAATAGATCTATATCTACTTTTAACAAATAAAAATAGTTGCGTATCTGTGAGACACCTATGACATATTGATGACCATTCTTTATGGGACAAAAATACAGTAATTGTGCTCTTAGAAAATTTGAATATATTCAAAAAAAATATTGTGAATATTATGTTAGTTTTATCTCTAGAACAGGTAGTTCATTGTTAAAACTATAACATATATGTACGAATATATTCACTATATTTATTCATAAAAAACATACCTCATGAGAACTGCTTCCGTTCGGCAGAACGTCTCCGTCGCTTCCCTGGGCCTTGCTCTTCACTGTCAGCCTGGACATCCTCTCCGGCAGGGGGGGCCCCTTCTGGGCCTCGTCCCCGTCAGCTCTGATCTTGCGGAACACATCCTCCCCGACCAGTATCAGATTATCGACGCAGTAAATCTTGCCGTCGTTGTCTGTTATCGTGACGACGCCGTTACAGCTGCCGTCGCTGGAGTCAGCCTGGGCGCTGGCCGGGTCTACCCTCGCAGCTGCTCTGTTGCTGTCCGAGTCGTTTTTTGTTTTTAAGAGTTTTTCCTGGTTCCCTCTGGAGAAGGGATCCTTCTTGATGCACTTGCGACCGCCTTTATTTTCATGAATCGACTCGTTGATATTTTTGTGCGGTCTGGGAATATCCCTGTTGAGTTTGCTGCTGTGTTTGTACACATACTCTTTCTTGACGCTGGAAGGCTCATCTTTTGCGGATTTTTTCGGACTGCTTTCAATCGGCTTTGAAGCGATCCTCTCGGATAAATTAACCGCGTTGATTGTGCCTTCTTTACCTTTGTCGCATTTCGGAGAATTTTCTCTGCTCCGTTTGTCGTCGTGGCTGGGGGAGGACTTGGTGTCCTCGCTGGAGGTGGACGAGGACTGCGGCTTGGGCGGGGGCTTCGGGGGCCGCGGCCGGACGGCCCCGGGGGGGCGCCCCCTGCCGCGCAGGTGCACCAGCGGGGTCACCACCCCCCCCTTGTACAGTTTGGTCTCCGAGGGCTGGCACACGCACGCCAGCATCTTATCCAAAGTTGATGAAATTTTCTCATTCAACGTTTTATTGGAAATGGACGAATCTTGCGGTTCCTGCACACTCGTGGCCACTGCACGTACTTAGCACTCACACGTGATACTTCACTGATTTCTATTACACAAGTGTTTCTGAAAGTATACACAGTTTTTTTTGACAAACTCGATTTAAATTACCTACATGTTTTCATGCATAATTTCGATTTTCGACAAAAGAAAAATGCAGATAAAAAAATATTTCGATTCATCAAGCAGGCAGCTAAAAGTATTTTTGAGAAAAAAAGCGTTTAAAATTACGAAGAGTTACAAAGACAAAAATTTGTTGAATAAAATATTTTTTAGTAAAATGTCAATCTGTTTCATATTGTGTCCCTTTTATTTTTTTGTGTGTTTTATATTTTTTTCGCCCTTCAATAGAATCACGTCCTCACTTTGATAATTAATTATTATTCGCATCGTAACCGATAATGATTCCAAGTAATTGTAATAATTGTAAATAACATTGCTCCATTATTTAAAGAACCTATGACTAAGTTAGCAGCTCTAATTATTGATCAAATATTTTAATGATATAACGAAAGCAATTATAAAACTGATCGCTTCGCCTGGTTAATTATTTTTTTAAATTAGTTTTGCCAGACATCTCACTTATTAAGAGTATTACAAATGACAATGCTTATAGACTCCTACTATTAGGATAAGAAGATCAACTTATACAAAGACTTAAAATACATACTGTTGTATTTTGCTATTACTTTGTGGTTATTCATTATGAATAGTTTAATTATACTTAAAATACAGCTATCCACTTTTTTACAGATTGTTCTAAAACTACCGGCGCCACCACGTTTACAATAAATATAATTATATAATGATAAAATCATAGTCGATTTTTTATGGGGACGGTTGTGGCCCCTCAATAAAAATATTATTTATATATCAGATATTCTAATTTAAATGTAATTTAATTCATCAGAATAAATTTAAAAACTATAGCTCCAATACATAAATTCATCACAGATTGTGGAATCACGGTACCCAACTAATTGAATTTAATGTCGTTTCGTTTATTAGAATCATACGATTGCTAACAGATCAAAAAGCTTGTCGCAAATGATTTGAGGACTGAGTTTCTAACAAACTGATTCATCCTGAATGATCAAAGGCAACAATGAAATAATTTCAGTCTCAGAGCGGTTTCCGCCGACCGAATGCCAGTCATCCTAACGAAGAAGAAAATTGTCAAAACGTATTGTAGAGGCTCGAAATTATCCAGGTTTCTAAAGCCCCCATTAAAAACTTCCACAACTTCGCAGCAAAACTTTTTTAACAGTGGAGCCATAAATTTTTGTTGAGTTATGAAATGAATTTTTATTGAATGAATGGAATTTTAATTGAGTTAATCTGATAACTTAGCGTGATTTTTCATTAATTTTGTTGCAAAGTAATTTAGTTTATATTTCGAGCATCGCGTAATTGGCTGAACGAGACAATTCCATCGTGTGTTTAATATATTAATAATAGAAGATAGCCGTAAATAGAAGATTATTTTATAACGCAGAAGAGCAAATTAATGTTTTACCATAGCCCACCACATGTTTCCACGGTGTTTATTAAATCATTAAAAAAATTCCTACGGATATTATAAAAATATTATTTGGTTTCAATATGGACAAATAACTACAAGTTTTGAATAACATTAATAATATACAATGCATCCATAATACTATTATTAATTATTACATAACTTAAAAACATATGTAACTCAATCGCGTTTCTTCTACGCAGATTATAATATTTTATTAGAAAATTTTAATTTATTATCCAATAGCATTTAATGAAAGGCAATGTAATAAGAAAAAATTCATCTCAAAACTACAGGTACAAAATTATATTTTCAAATTTTTACCAGCAAGTGTATAAATATATGTCGTAAAAGGACTAGGTTAAGGTTACGCGACATTTATCCAAGACGCAAACCGTTAGGCTCTATTGGATTATTATTTAAAAACAGGCTAGGAATAATAATTGTTATTATAATCTGTTATCAGATAGTGGTGAGAAACATTATTATGAAATCATTTTAAGAATATGTCGTATTTGGTTATGTTAAGTACCTACTGTCGTAAGTAATAGTTCAACATTGTTAACAATAGAAACACCGGTTTAAATATAATAAAAATTGTTGCTGTATACCGTCGCTGTATATATAATTAATCCTATGCCTATGTGACGTTTTAGTACATTCTGAGATAAACGAATGAAATTGTTTTAAAAATTAATAATAGATTTATAAAAAATATTTTAAATAATTACTAGGCAGACTCTCCAGATGAACGGCAATGTTTTTTTTAGTATATCTCCATTATTTATATGAAAAATTGACAAATGGATTCGTTCAACACAGAATGTACTAAACGGTACATTGGCTTTATTATTATATATAAATAAATTGATTACTTGTCTAAGACCACTAATGAGTTTAAGATGATTACACAACTAGTTTCGACAACTACCGATGTTGTCATCAACGGGTGATGATTTAAACATGAATTAAACATTATTAAACATAATTAAACATGATTTAAACGTTTAAATTATCACCCGTTGATGACAACATCGGTGGTTGTCGAAACTAGTTGTGTAATCATCTTAAACTCATTAGTGGTCTTAGACAAGTAATCTATTTATTTATATATAATTATAATGTCATTCCACAAAGTTAACGCCAATTCAATAAATAATATTGGCTTTATTATATATACAGCGACGATACTTTGATGAATCCATTGATGGTCCATTTGATGATCCAATCTCTTAAAATTTTCTTTACTTTACTTATTCTATTATATATTATATTATACAATACTTACATTATATATTACTTACAATAACAAAATATCTTATGGTAGTTTATTTGTTAAGAAATATGTATAAATAACAAATGGTAAAAAGTCTTCGTAGTTTGAACAGATAACGAGTGTCAAAAGTATATTTTCGTGGAAAAATCTTTTACAAGAAAACTTGTACTATACAGCATAAGGTAACGAAGGCTGCCGACAGTTTCCGCTTTCCGCCCTTCGCCGAAGGTTGCAGGGACAAGGGTGGGCGGACAGTCGAACGTGAGTATTATTTTCTGGAAGAGCTCAAAGGGACGATTGTGGAGCTCAATATACCCTCGTTTCGCACGAAATTTCGTCTTTGGGAATAGAATTATTGATATTTAAACCGATAACACTTTCTGCCTGTATTATATTTTCAATTTAGTAACTCCAAGTAGACCGTTTTTCTCAATTTTTTTATTTATTAGACTATAAAATCCCGCCGGGATAAACACGTAGGGCAGGTAACGTACACCACACGTCTCTCGCAGAATCCACATCCGCTTTTTTAAACAAATCGTCAGTTTTGTAGCACTGGCAGAAATAAAAAAAAATCTTAATGCTTAGAAAATAACAGATATCCAAATATTGACCAGGGTTATCGTTTTGTATAAAAATACTCTAAGAGTTGATACGATATTAATAATACCTAATTCATATTTGAACAGCTAGAAACTTTGATAAAAGTCGAGCTGTATTATTATTTACTTGGAGTTGTCCGACTGAAAGGATAAAAAGATTTCAGGATAAATGAGTCCCATATTTACTTATTCAAAAGTAAAACAATAAAGGAAGATCTAAATCTAGAGAACTACAGAGTGTTTAATGTGCGAAATATTTTTTATTTTATGACAAATGAAATTATATTCTTCTTCTTCAAACACAGAAAAATTATTTTGTGAGGACATTATAATTATAATTTATAGAAATAAACTTTGTTTACACCACTTTTTTTATTGAAAAAAATTCAACATGTATCAAAGCTTCTTTTTCAGGATAACAAATGTATAATAACAAAATTAAATTTAATAATCGAAGTATAGATAGTCATATTAAAAAGTTATATATTGAAAATGAGTAATAATAACTAATAATACATTTTGGAAATAAGAAAAAGTGTTAATAGTAAATTGAATATTATTAATAACCAGGTCCTTTTTATAAATAGTATATCTTTAGTATCTTTTAAATTTATTTTCACGTTAAGTAGGTACTTTATTTTAATTCATTTTCCATATATCAATTATTAATATTTTGATTATCTATACTTCGATTTTGAAATTTAATTTTGTTATTATACATTTGTTATCCTCACGAAGAAGCCATTGGCTTTGAGACATGTTGATTTTTTCCAATAAAAAAGTGGCGTAAACAAAATTTATTTCTATAAATTGAAATTATATTCGATAATTTTTGTTTTGAGTAGGTATAAGTAGGTATACTTGACATTGTGTTTGGGTGTGTGATGTTTTCGGCAGGTTCGTGATTAATTTCAGGCTTTTTGGGTTGGTAACCCCTTATGTTCAGGGACCTTAAATTAAGGTAGAAATTCGGTGATTTATTATTTTTAATTATTTATTAGGAAATTTTTCGAAAAGAAAAACAATGTCCGAGTCACGTTCACTTACGCGGAGCTTCTCCGCCATGAATGGGGCGCAATATTCCCGGTGCACGTCTTTCTGAGACAGAAAAGAAGTCAATGTTCTTATTAAGAAAGGAAATATGTCCACGGCGAAGGATCTTTCAATAAAATAAGGTGTAATATGTGTGATTATAAAAAACTGTCTTCATGTAAAAAAAACACCTAATTTATACATAAATTTCAGGCTCTCGAGTATTATAACCCCTTAAATCAAGAGTTGGTGAAATGGAGCATTAGAAAAATTGCGAACTAGTTTTAGAGCGCAATTGAAGAGATTGAGAAAGTAAGATATAAAATCGTAATGATATCAAAAATGAAATCGGGTAAAAACATGTAGCACTTTATCTGATAAATCATTAATTATTATGATTACTAAATGATGTGAAGTAAAAATGTAATGCACTATGGAACATTATGTGTATAGTTTTCTAGGATATTCTGCCGTGTATATGTGACCTC
Organism: Agrypnia vestita; assembly: GCA_016648135.1. Taxonomy (NCBI): domain Eukaryota; kingdom Metazoa; phylum Arthropoda; class Insecta; order Trichoptera; family Phryganeidae; genus Agrypnia; species Agrypnia vestita. The sequence continues at coordinate 26,287 of JADDOH010010096.1, read as the reverse complement.
CTGGCCTGGATGTGAAGGGTGTGTTTTGAAGTGTAGGTTAAGTATTGCATTGCAATACCGTACCGAAGTCAGGGTATGTCCAAGTTTGTGTTAGGTCAAGTACTGGATTGCAGTACCGTGTCAAAAGCAGTGTGTGTCTTGATGTAGTGCCTTGCAATACTGTACCGAAGTCAGGTGTATGTGTCCAAGTTTGTTTTAGGTTAAGTACTGGATTGCAGTACCGTGTCGAAAGCAGGGTGTGTGTGTCTTGATGTAGCGTGTCGGAGACAGGTGTTGTCAAGAATTTATGTAGCGTTATGCCACTGTTTTATCCACTAACGGATCCGAAATGGGATCCGAAACGTCGGCAAGAGAGGTCACATGTACACGGCAGAATATCCCAGAAAACTATACACGTAAGATTCCGAACGGCCGTGAAAACCCAAGAGCACTATGGAACACTCTGTAACGTCCTCTCTTACTTTTCTAACGACTTTTGTCCCTACACAATCTGATACGTCCGCTGGAAGAGCGAGATCCCTTTCTTCAATACGAATCAGACTCGATCTAACGGTGATAAATCTTTATAAAGATTTATGAACCTCAATCCCGGGACGTATTTGTTTTTCCTTATCCACTTACTTCCGCCCCCTCCTCGCAAAGTGAGAATAATTGCATCACCTGGATCCGCGCGGCGCTCGTCAGGGCGGCACCGCGTGACACCGGATCGGTTAATTATGTAATTAGATGACAGGTTGATCAAGCAGTCTCGCCCGTGAGTGAAGCGAACGAAATGCGGCAAATTCAATTAGGGGAAATCAAAAAGACAAATCAAATTAGTTTTGCTAGCACAAATCGGTTGCGGTAGCAGTCTTACAGTGTACCTTTCTCTCGTTCAATATTCTCGAGATAATTCGGTTACAATTAGGTTTATAAAAAATAAATAAATCGTTATTTCAGAATATTTTTTGAGCTTGTTCAAATCTTAATCAAAATGCTGGATTTCTTGTCACAGAGACATCATTAATCAATTGATGTATATTATAGATGTCTCACAGAGACGAAGCTGCATTTTTATGGGAAAGTAGGTATAGAAGTCATTTTTTGGTGTACACAGGACTTACGACCTATCGTATGGTTGGCTTAAGTGATCACTTTACACATATATAAAACTTCCAAAAAATTAGTAGACATGGTATATTCTATCATGGGTGGAAATGGCGAACGTTACATATGTGTAAAGTGATCACTTAAGCCAACCATACGACAGGTCGTAAGTCCTATGTACACAAAAAAATGACTTCTATACCTTCTTTCCCATAAAAATACAGTTTCGTCTCTGTGAGACATCTATAATATACATAAATCGGCACTTGCTTGAGAAATACTTGCAAAATTAAAGAAAGTAAACGCGGGCACGCAAAATTATAGTTTTATTAACACTGAAACATTTTGTTTGATGGTGCAGATATTCTCGTTCATAAATACGTGAAAAGTGTCTAAATATTAAATTACGTATTTTTCGTATTAAAACCTTTTCATCATAAGTAGACTCGACCTAGTGTGAAATGTTAATAACAATGTGTCAAATAAAATAATATAATTTTAATTTTAATGCTAATTTTATACGTAATACATGATATGTGAAGTATAAAAGCAAAGGCAGTAGTAATATTAAAAAAACTAATCCAAAAAACCAAGTTTTCATTATACTCCCTTTCTCATTTACTAGTGGAAACTGGTTTGGCGCTTAACCAACGCATTGGGCTTCGGTCGGGCGACGCTACAAAAGTGAGTAATAAAAAATTTTCAATAATCCAAAATTATACTATAATCAGGTTTAGTGTCTACCAGATGCGTCGAAATATATAAACCATTAAAAATTTTTAAAAATCCAAAGTTATACTATAATTTTTTTTTAACGAAAATTTGATAAATCTTCTTGATCGTCGCCACAAGTCTGCTTGCGAAGATTCAGCTTGATTGGATCACGGGAAAAGGGTTAAAATTTGATCCAAAGTTTTTGCGTCAAAGAAACAGACGCCACGAGTTAATAAAAGGGAGTAAAAATATTTTGAATGCTGTTATCGAGGATTAAGAATTTATTCAAAATGTTCTGAACTCTATACAGCATTCACAGAGATGAGCTAGCAAAGCGCTTTCTCTGTGATACAATTGCATATAAACGATAAGGATAAAATAGTTCCTCACAAGGTCACGTGGGCGTCACTCATTGGCTTGGAGTATAAGGCGCGTTCGCATTGCGCTTCTTTATAATTTTCACCAATTTTACTTGCGAAAGTTAACTGTGAATATTAAAATGCAAATTGCTGGCAATTATTTTGACGATATGAATAAACTAAGATTTAGAAAAGGAAAATCGTACTGTTTAATTTATTTATTTTATTATATAAATATGATAACAATGTTGTTCATTTAGTACAACTTATAAAATACAATTTAAAAGAAAAAAGATTTATTCACCATACGCAACATCATTGTCGCTGTGGTCACTTCCTAAATTTATTATTAAACTTTCCGATATTACGTCTATGTATGACTATGTATTTTGATCGCAGCGTCTGAACGATACGAGTTGCACGAACAAACTAAATTTACTCATAATGTAAACGCTACTATAGAGTATTTTGTGTATAGTTTTCTGGGATATTCTGCCGTGAATATGTGACCTCTCTGGCCAACGTTTCGTTTACATCAGCCCTGATGATGGACCCTGCATTGGGATCCGAAACGTTGGCCAGAGAGGTCACATATACACGGCAGAATATCCCAGAAAACTATACACAGAAGTTTCTGAACGGCCGTGAAAACCTAAGGACATTTTTTGCTACTTTAGAGTCTTATTTTCGACCAATCACTTACTTGCACATTTTTTCAGTACTGTCTTGACTCCGTGAACAGAGTATAGATTTTATATATCTATCCCTTCCAAAATCATGTTTCCTATAAATTTATAGGCTATGTTTCCTCGAATTTAGTACATTATAAGTAATCCTCGATGACGACAATAATTTTTTATTTTTTTAATTTTTTTATTATTACATAAAAAATAACAAATACAAAGGATAAATATACAAATACAAACAATATAATATGCCATTTTTAAGACCCTACCAAGCCACTTTTCATGGCTTGTTGTTGGTAGTGATCGATTTGCTCATCTAGAAACATAATAGTTTGAAAATTTGTTCATATTTATAATTAATATTTACAATCGGAACAACTTATCTTTAAGCATAATTTTATACAGATACCTAACTAAATATGTGATACAAAATAAAAATACATAAGCATAGTAAATTAAACATACTCTCAATCATACATAAACTACTGACCGAGTAGCCACTCTCTTATTTTGCCCTTATTACAAGAAAATTCGCATTTAAGTTCTGGCGGTAGTTAATTAAAAATTCTAGGAACTATATGTTCGAGCGTTCTACTGTCATATTTGTTACTTATTCTAGGTATGATTAATCCCAGATTACACTCATTAGGGAATGAACATGCAGAGGCGGCTGACATTTTTACTGATAGTATAACTGTGTATAGGACAAAGCTGAACTATTATTATTGTAACTTTTAACTGTATTATTAATTTAACTGTCTTATGTTATTTAAAAAAAAATATTCTGTAAATTTGTAAAAGCCCATAAGGGCGTTAAATAAATAAAAAAAATAATAATAAAAAAAAAGGTGAAACGCATATTATGCTTATGTATGAGGGGAGCTTTGAATTGACTACTACTATACTGTTCTAAAATTATGCAAAACCACAAAATTCCTCGGACTGGCAGTGTATTGATATCGCTGCCTTTGCTTTTATACCCCGCATGTGACGTACCATGATACAGTAACCATGAAAAAGTACAATCTGGAAACGGGTGTGAGCGAATACGTGCGTGTACTGTTCCACATTACATTAGGGCAAATCAAATAGGTGTACGGCGGCCGGAAGGGTGCGCGGGGGTCAGGGGGAAGTATCCCACGAGTAGGGGTGGGGAAGTGTGCCGCAGATGGGACTGCGGGAACTTAAACGACGAAGACATTTCGTTCAAGAAACAGGTAGTGAATCGATTTTCATTGCGAACTATTTATAACTTTGGATGCTTGAGCGTTTCCACGGCACGTGTATTGTTTTTTGCATTATAATGTTAGACGAATAAAATAATATATTTAAATTTATATAATAAATTTTCGTCCAAAAAATTTTTGCCTCACTTCCCAAATAAAAGGTGGGCGCTTACGATTTTAATAAAGATTACAGAATTATGTTGTTGATGGAGCGAAAGCTTTCATTTGGAGACTGAGGAAAACATTTTTTGGCAGAAAATTTATTTTTTACTTTTAAGTATTTAAATATAAATATAAACGTGGTTTAAAAAATTTTTTTTTCATGTAATATAATTTTCTGCTTTTTAGCCTTAATATTATCCAGCATACAAAATCACCTCGGTAGCTGCGCCGTCTTTTGGTGAGCTCATTAACTAATTTTCCATATAAAATTTTGATTAATTAATTATAATGTATTCATCGATTAATTGTTATTAATTCTTTCATTGTCATCGAGAACACGTCTGTGTTCAGATTTCAGCTCGATTGAGCATTGGGAAGCGGGTGAAGTATCAATTATAAGATTCCGTCCAGACAAACGGGTGAAGCTAATTATAAGCGTGGTAAATAAAGAATAACGGAAGAAGTGGATTTATTTACTTAACAACTAAGACTGAAACAAATAAAAATAGAAATCAAAATGTTGGATGCTTAATGCAATCCAGCTCCGCAAGTTTTCTAAAATAATCTTGTTTTTTCTTTTAACAGTATAGTAAAGTTGTGATGAGCTATTCTACGGATAAAGTGCATCTACGACAGTTGAGTTGCATTACTGCATGGCATTATCGCCAACGTAACGAAATCCTAAAAAAAATTATACAATATTTATTTAATATATATTTCATAACATGCACAACACTAATCTATTTAAAATACTCGGCATTAATACAAGATTCCTATTAAGCATTCCACCTGCCTGGAAAATGTGGTTATTTGCCAAGACATTATTAAATCAAATCTCCGAATACGAATTGAATTAATACAATTCAATCGAAACTAATTACGTCCTACGTAATACATATATTTTCCACAACTCATCCCCCCAAGAAAACTGAACTATGTATTATTCACAACCCTCTAAGTGTCGAAGCAATTATTTGACAAAAGACAGACATGCTAGGATTAAATTTTGGCACTGTTTAAATTAAATTTGGGGACGAAATTGTCTCAATACTTGGTGGGATCAAATCGTTTGAGATAAGGGAGGATTATGGAAATTCCTGGGGTCACTGGGAAAGCCGGGCTGGGATTTGGTATCAGGGTATCGGATTAAGATTAATTCCAATCATTGGATATTGCGTTTTGGATGAGCAGTTTGCTCGTACTATGCCTGAGGTATAAATTATTCAAAATAAATTTGAAATGGCGCTGGCAGGTATTATGAAAAGAATATCTGAAATTATTTGAAATAATAAATCACTGTTTGTCAAATTCCTCCGTATATATCACCAAGAAATCGAGAACGTTTCCTTCAGATGATTTGTTTGGAATATTTAACGTTCTTGACCCGAGACAATTATACCTTAAAACCATACTTATAAAATTCCACAAGGACAAGGTAAATTTTAATCGTACACAACAAACACGGGTTACAAGGTTGGCAAATACAAATAATTTAGAGGTACCTAAAAGTAAAACGTCTGATCCGATCCGCCCTTGATCTCTGAATTGGCAAAAACTATTTATGTAATTTAAAGTATACTATAGTATAATATTTATTTTTGTAAGTACTTAAATTCTTATCTTAATTTTGTATGTGTATTTTCTTTTCTTTTCTTTTCTCTTAGATTTAGGTATTCCTATGATTTACTTTAAATTCTTATCTTGATTTTGTATGTATATTTTCTTTTCTTTTTATTTTCTTTTAGATTTAGATTCTTTAATTGTCATTTTTTACTACTACATAAATACCATATGAGAATAACTGCCACAGAACAGGTTTTTACCTAGTGTGGCAGTTATTAGTATCTTGTATTAACTAATGTAAATGCAAATAAACAATAAATAAATAAAAATAAATATTATTATGGGACAGGTGTTTCGAGAATTGACCGACGTCATTGTTGATCTAGAAATGTATTGCAAATCATTCAGGAGTGACGTCTTGTTAGTATATTTTTGTTTGTTTTTTTCTAGCAGTCGGTTTTTGTACACAGAAAAATAAAAATGTAGTGATTGTTTTAAGATAGTATTTAATTACATTAATAACGAAAAAAATTAGAATTTAGGTTTTGGTGGACTTTGAAAAAATGTGAAAGCATTGATCTCTGCAGAAAAACACGTGAAGCTTTAAGCTCCTATTTTCTCTTCTACCGATGCAGGCCAGTGTACTAGGCCCTTATAAGAAGAAGAAAAATTACTCGCAATGTTGGAGTTCTATGTACCTATCCCTAAACTTCTTTGTTCAAAAATTCTTCGAAGACTTCTTCTGTTTTAAAAAGTTTTTAAAATAAAAAGAATCGATCAAATTAGTGCACTTTAATATAATAATGAAAAATGATGACTTGGTATTAAAATTATATATTTGTAAGTAGGTATACAAGTTTTTGTCGAGTTTAAAGTAAATTATGTCAAGTAGTGGTCCAGATATAACAATGAAATTATTGTCATATTAACGTATAGGTAGAGTAAAGAATGGTACAATAACAATATTATACAATAAATGGAATATCAAAGATTGTATTTAAAAATACGTATACATGAGTCAACAGTTACAATATCAACGAATACTTGAGAAAACGGCATCGCGACATGAATATGAATGCTTTAAAGTTCGTAACCACTTGTAACCTTAATACTTAATTGGGTGGTGAGAGTGGGACCAAAAATAAAAGATAAAGAGAAGAATTGCGGTCTCACACACTTGTTATTTTATCAGTGCCCCTGCAAAAAATGTGTAAAATATAAAAATTTCACTTAAATACAATCACCAGAATTGTGTGTGTGTGTCTGTAAAATGCTTTTATTAAAGTTAGTGCAGTCGGTAAAGCGAATGTCTTTATTAACCTATACAAAGATACTGGAATACAAGAGATCCCTTAGACGTATGTGTGGAAAATCCATTTATGATAGATTAAAGAATTAAGATATTATGAATGAATGTGAAGCTGATCGTATCATAATTCATAGAATCAAAACAGGGGCCCTCAGGTGGTTTTGGCATGTTGAGCGAATGAATGACGAAAGAATGGTAAGAAAGATATATAATGCAAGTGTTGACGGTGCCAGAAAGAGAGGGCGACCGTGGAAGACGTGGTATGACCAGATTAACCATACTGGAAGATGGTCTCGTTAGAAGTCTCAACAACCGTCGAGCTTGCCTGCGAAGATGTATGAATGTGGATGAGGTGAGAGTTGTATGTCAGGACGGAAGAGAATGGCGCTCTAACCTAACCTACCCCCAGGGGGAAAAGGCGTGATGGTAGGTAAGTAAGTATGTAACAATTCGCTGGAAAAAACAGCAAAAAAATGTACGTAAAGAATAATAAAGCTAATTTAAACTTACGACAGATCAGTTTTTTTAGATATAATACTTACATAATTATAATATATTTTCCGAATAATTACAAATCATATCAGTTGTTTTGTAATTCTAAACATTTATCATAATGAATTGTTTTGGATAAGAGTCAAAATTCACGCAGATAAAATTAAATTTGGCCATTGTTTAGAGGGAATTTGGGAAGGCTCTACGGGACCTTATCACACGTGTTCAAGATAAACACGGTATTCAGTAAATAAGCCCGGCTTAGCAAGTTCGTACATCGCGCATATTTTGCAACATATCCTTTCTAATCCTCGATTTAATTAATTACTCGCGTTCCTTAAAGGGCTGACGCTCATTCAGAAGGGATGGGCGTACGGAGGAATTTCGTTCATCAAAATTCTTAATACGTAGATGTTATTTATTGGAACGTAAATTCTGAAAAGGAATGATACTTCTAATGATGAAGACAATAGTTTCACAAGGAGAGCAGCCCAAATGCTGCCAAATATTTCAGCAAAATATTGAAACGAATATGTAGAATTCTCTAGACACCACCCTTAGTGCTTGACATTTTGTGAATGGTATTTCTGGATGTTTACAAGCGCCAGAGACTATAAAAAGTCCCCTAGTTCCGTGATTTGGAGGGAAACCAGCGATTCTTCGCCGTGTAGAACGTTTTCATTTGAGCCCGTAATCCACTCAGCGACAAGTATCTTCATAGTATATACATATAATGTTATCGTTTTACTATCGGCAATTATACTACCGTGTTTTAGAAGTGTCCGGAATATTCGTCGACCACAATATTTCAACAACATTGCTTTTCAGTCACAACCCTTACGTAAAGAAATATTTTGATCTGACAATTTTTTGTTTATATTTTGTGATCCATAATTGTTGAAGCTTTTAAATGGACCTCCTTACAGAATCTGGTTTACTGGTCTCTTGCAAACGTCCTTAGTTTCTGGTGTCATCAACACCCGCGTCGTATATCTTTATTATCATCCCTTCCTTATTATTTTTTCAACATTATAGATTGACATTTAAAAAAAATATATTATTCTATTTGAATATATCTACTTTTATTTGAGTATTTACAACATGTTTAAGAAATTACCATTCCATCATCAGGGTGTTGTATAACTGTCAAAAAAATCGAATGAAATGTCTTTTGTTATTGTTTTTCTAAATTATTTTATTCGTTGGTTTTGATCAATTCACGAAGTTCCTTCTAATTTATCAGTTCTTTAATAAATCTATTAAAATGATAATATTTAACGTATTCTGGTACGATGCGATACTGCAACACGGCTCGGGAATATGAAATGTAAGACCGTCTATATGATAAGCTAGTAAACTATTTATGAAATAGTTAGTAAACGTGTTATTGATTAATTAAATGTCCGAATATACTTCAATGTATAGGTTGTGGCATCTGAGAGCGGACATTTTGAATGGTAACGTACCTTCATCTATCTGTCAACTGTCTACCTGTCCGAGCTTTGTGGTGTTTGTGACAGTTCACTGTGCGTACAGATTCTGACATGGATCTCAAAATCATCTCAATATCTAGGTGAATATACTCTTCCTCACTGCAGCAACCAAATTCTCATAAGCTATATCATTTGTTGCACATTAGCCCATCCGGAGCAAGAGAGATGTTACGTTACGCCGAGAATAATTAATTCGCTGAAGTTATTATATTTGTATTTATTATATATAGATGAGCCAAAAGTTATATTATGATTTAAAATTTTAATAATTTTTATAATTTTCATATTATTTTTATTTATCTTTTACATGATATTCTATGCGAAATTGATGTTTTTTTACCTTTAAATGAAGCTTGCATTGCGAAAATGAAAATAGTGTTCACTTAAATTTTCTTATATTATTCTTCATGAGTATGTAAAAAAATCAACGCTAATTTTTTTTATTATATTAATTTTAAAGCGATTTTTTAATCACATACACTACTTGATCTATCTTTGAAATCTACAGTTAATGTTTCATGATTATCTCTGTACTTAAGTATAAATATATAATATATCTTAATTAATAAGTGATATAAGGTTACAGTGCCTATTTTATTGAGTTCGATTATTTATTAAACAAATACTCTCAGGTCTTATCGCGAGGATTTTCTATGTTAAGTACTGTTTCGAGTTCTGATCAATTTAATAGCGAATTTTATAATTAAGAGAAACGCTTTTATGCTGGTCCGCTAGTCCATTTAGTGTTAATAGTAAATAAAATAAAATGTTTTATTTCTGTAAAACGAATCCGTCATTTACATGGGACTCGTTTTAAAAAACAGACAAACGGTGGTTGGATTTTTTTACTAAAAAATTGTAAAACAAAGTAATGAAAAATTCAAAATGACACGGATGCCAGTTACATCGCATTAACGGCGGTTATTTTACGGAGCTATCAGTCATTCCGTTCCCGAAACCGACTGCTGGAAGAGGTATTCGTAAGAGTTATTTTTCGTCTTTGCGACCCCTGCGTCGGCGCGCACGGAGGAGTTTTAAAACCATCACGGAGATTAGACGCGAATGATAAGTAATATATGTTATTAGTATGTTACGCAGATATTTAGGTTCAATGCGACTTTCGTTGAATTTTTCAACTGGAGTATTATGAATGTTGATTCAATTCCTTAAAATCTTTTTTTATAAACCAACCAAATCAAAATGTCTTAAATTTTCCATAAATTTAAAGAGAGAAGACAAATTGGTGTAGCATAAAATGCGATGTCAAAGCTGTACATAATCTGGAAAACTAGATCTGTAACAATTACTACAAAAATGCATCTAGTTTGGCGTCTTGCTACTCTATGCAGTGGAAAAATGGACATTAAGAGAAAAAACTTGATGAATTTGAGAGGTTGAGCACATGGCGAACGCCTGAACAGAATTGCGGCGAAAATGTTAAAATTTTTGAACAATAGAGTATTCAAAAAAGACAGTTCACGATTTGTCACTGGTAGTCACTTGAACCGTGGAAAGCCAGAGAGGATGAGGGCGATTTCTAAGACGATGGCTTTAATAATTGCAACGTTGTGTTCCAGCATCGGATAAGGGTCTTGTCACCCCCGGGAGGCAAAGTACATGCAGAGAGCACCAGGAGAAATTATCTCTGAACTGGTCCTACGTGACAAAACACCACACACTTAGTTGAGTATCAGGTACTACTTCCTATAAGTATATATACCACAAGTATAGACTGTGCATATTCCACAAGAACCAGTTCCAAAAGTTTACGTAAGGTGTAGGTTTAAACCCTGACAATCAAATTCCAGCTGTATTGTTATTGTATTGTTCATTAATATGCACTTCAAATTTGTCCATGTGTTTCCTTGTGAAATCGAAGTATTAAGAAGAAGAAGAAATCATTCAGCAATAGCCGTCCTTCTGTTTGTTAAACAATCTGTTACACTCTAGAGTGAAATAGAGTTGTAGAGATAAATCGACACCACAGGGTGAAGACTTATGATGCCTAGTGGTGTCACGATTACGATTTTGAAGAATAAGGTAATCGACTGGAGAAGAAGCATCAATATACAGCGATGTATATTTCTATAATACTGCTTCACCCACAACTACGAATATTCTGATACGGACCGATTTTAGATGTTAGTTGTCAATTAAAAATAAAACGCTGGTTTGGTAAAATGGTTCAGGGGCGGTATCCGAGTTGGAATATTAAGTTTCATCAGACCCCGCCGGCGTGGATAGAAGAACGAAAGCATTAATAAAACAATTTCTAGAATATACAGCCATACGAAATAATACACTTTACAGTCAACTTTATCAAAATAATGTAAATTTTCATTCTAATTCATCGCGCCGTGTCAATATTTGAGGACTCGGCGGAGTCGTGCCTCATTTTCTCCGTCGGCAGTAGCATTTGCCGAGAATCATTTTTAAGGGCTGTTATAAACATTTGTTCGCCGGGCCGTGGGGGCGATCTGGGCGGTAATTGAGGCTATCTGTATGCATAGCGGCCGGCCCAGGTGGAAGCGAGGCGCGCGGAATGACGGCCCATTGTCCCTTTACTTCCCGGAGATTTGTCTCGCAAAGCGTCTGTCCCGGAGCCTGTATTTTACGAGTCTGGATCCAGACAGATTAGCTCGGCTGGCACGGGTCACGGTGAACGCGAAAGGCTCCAGTTTCTGCGCTTTTCTTAATTTTTTGTCGTTGTAGAAATCGAGTTGGGTGTAGTTTATGCAGGAAATGTACAAGAACTATACGCTGAAAGTAGATGATATGGTACTTATTGCCATGTCGTGGTTACGATTTTTTCCTATATAAAAATATTCCTTTAATCGCTATTAAAATACGATCCGCGACGTCGTTACTATAAAAATAGACAGACAAAACTCACAAGTAAAAAAGAGAAGGGTTTCATTGATTTTCTTTTGAATTTAATACATCAATTATTAATAACATGAATTAAAATTAATCACAAAAGCCAGGTGCAAGTATTCGTTGAATTACCTAAGAAATTACCAATACAATTATAAATCAAATTCTAGAAAAAGGAAAAAATATGTACCTTTAATTTATATACAGCGGCGTTTCACAAATAGCGTTCCCCGAAACGCTAGTGACATAAAATTAGCAGAGGGAAGAGCTTTTTAAAAATTGTACATTAAAAGTTTAAAATATGTATTGCATATGCCTCTTAGCATCTGGCAGAAGAGAAATGCCGCTTTTATTTCACAGTTTGGGTACTAAACCCTCGCACTAGAGTATGAACTGCACGCTCATGAATCTACTTACTATAAAACGATGCTCAAGTGACTGATTTGTTATAGGCAACACCCCCCATAAATTGTATTGGGTTAAAAGATGCGGAATAGTAAATAAATAGTAACATCGATGTAACATATTTTACACAATGTTTTAGCATCCATTTTCAGCGTCTTCTAAAAAATGATCAAAATAAATAATGAGAAGAGTTAGACGGCTACAGCGAAATATCGGTGTTATCACTTTTTATCGCTCCTGTAAAATATTGAAAATGCAAAATAATTTAACTTTCACCTCCGGCGTGTGTCGCGTCGTGCGGGTGACAGTTGTTAATAATTGCTTTTCTGGTTTTTGAAACGCAATCAAAAAACGTTTTCATTTTTAATCGAAACAGAAATTAATTAGCGCTGCATCAACATTGTCGATGGCGAAATAATTGGATCAGTGTATAAATACAAATTGCTTTTTCTCCGCCCTGGAAAATAACCCGAGGATTAACTCTGGTGGACGCACGGCAGAGCTAAACAATGTTATCTATCCAATTAAAAATCAATCCGACACTTTTATCAATCTGCACCGGTGATCGGAAAGAGACAATTCAATCATTGGATGATAAATCCGATGGACCCATGAAACATGGCTGGGTCTCCATTGAAGAGGGATCTTCAAATGTTTAAATACGCGGGCGTCGGTCAAATACTATTAACTATTCAGAATATTTTTTGAGTTTGTTCAAATCTTTCAGAACAGTGCTGGATTTATGTCACAGAGACATTATTAATCAATTAATGTATATTATAGATATCTCACAGAGATGAAACTGTATTTCTTATTGGAAAGTAGGTATATAAGTCATTTGGGTGTACATAGGACTTATGACCTATCTTAATGGTTGGCTTAAGTGATCACTTTACACAATGTAACATTCGCCATTTCCACCCATGATAGAATATACCATGATTATTCATTTTTTTGGAAGTTGTATATATGTTCAAATTGCGTGGAGATCTTTCACATATGAGTTGTAATTGCCTTTCCATGCGGCCTGTATAAAGCCATTTTCATTCCCCTAAATCCCCACAGATGTCGCTAATGAGAAAATCTACAATTTATTTTACGGAATTTGAGAGCAATATACTTTATTGTGTAATGAAATTCAACCGAATTACTTGCATTACACTAGGACACGCCAGGAAATATTATTTCCAATTTTTGTTAAATTCCTTATTTACCAGTATTTACAATTCAGAATATTTTTTGAGTTTGTTCAAATCTTTCAGAACAGTGCTGGATTTATGTCACAGAGACATTATTAATCAATTAATGTATATTATATAATATGAATATGAATTTTCACATCAGACCAGCTTATTACACAAATAATAATATTGGTAAAATTCTTTTAAACTCAAAAACAGAAATAGGTATGTTAGAAAAAAGCGCGATAGGTATATGAAATAACTAGCGAAGACTGTGATAAAAAAAATTCACTTTTCTTTTGATTTATTGCTTTTATTGCTGTTTTCATACTTTGTTTATTTCACTTTTCTCTTGTTTTATTTCTTGTATAATTGGTTAGATTAGCGTTAAGATCTGAAATTATATTGATATATTGAGTCGTTCATAATTGAGCTCCAGTAGGATATTTCAAGATGTTTCTTTGTTTTATTGTACTTGTGAATACTCAAAATAAATAAATAAATATATAGGCCAAACCACTAGAAACTTAAATACACGCATAAAAGAACATCTCCGCTGCTTAAAAAATAACAATTTCTCCGAATTTGCCAATCATATAATTAACACTAATCATTATTTCGATAGTCAAATTAAAATTACTCCACTCGGTTCCTCATAGAAGATGGATAATGAATAGTTAGGAAACCGTTGTATTCCTAAAAAATTTGAATTCTAGAAACGCATTAATAAATAATATCACATTTCAGTCCACTTCACTACTCCTAGAGATTTTTGGGAAAAAATACCCTTCCCCACCGCGCACCCCCCTGACCTACCCGATTAGATTGATAAATTTTGTATTTAAGTTAGTTATTATCTATACCTGATGATAAGAAGGACTGCTCTCGAAACTATAGTATTGATTTAATAACTCATATTGTGTGTGTGCATTACAAAGTAAAGTAAAATATATTTTAAATTATAATGATGGACCACGAATTATCTGCCAAATCTTTCAATGATATTAAGTTATGTTATTTTTAATGTTCTAAGCAGTAACTTTGTGATTCGATATTTTAGTTATTCAGATATAAAAATCCCGTATACCACTGGTAAAAAAGATCCTAAGATATTATTAATAAATGAGATTAGAATTTAAATTGATTACAATATTCCGTATCAAAATTTCGGTCCCGAATCAGTTACCTCTTAGCTATAAAGATCTATTTAACAGGGTATTGATATTATTTATATATTTATAATTTCTAAGAATTAATAACTTCCACATGAATTACAATGACGACAGAAAATATTTTATGGCGCGCCTAATAACTAGGCGTTTTATCAATTTTCAAATCACACAACTTGATTAAAGATTCGCGAGAGATACGCAGGCATATAAATTATGATTTTCCGCCGAATTTACAAAAGCAATTTCAAGTTTTTCAATTTTGAATGCAGACACTAAAACGAAATTAAAAGATGGCGGCTATGGCCGAACTTTGGTGAGGAAACGAAGAAGTATTCCTGGGTAATTCAGGGCTCCGCGTGGAATAATCGATCATCACAACTCCCTCGCATGACGTGTTGGTATTTCGTTTCATTCCGCGTCGGTAGAGCTCCATTCTAGAAACACTGCACATTGATAGGGAGGCTCCATTTTAAACTGATTATAAAAAAAGTAGCCCATAAAAACCATGTTTTTATTATACTTCCTTTCTCATTTACTAGTGGAAACTGGTTTGGGGCTTAACCTATGCGTTGGGCTCGTTGGGATGCGACGCTGCGAAAGGGATAAAAAATTTCGAAAAATCCAAAATGATTATTTTATCAGTTTTCGCGTCTTCGCGTCAGATGCGTCGGAATCTCTTCATACAATTTGTATGAAAAAACCATTAAAAATATAAAAAATCCAAAATTATACTATAATTATTAAATTTTTTAACGAAAATTTGATAGATCTCTTTGATCGTCGCCACGAGCCTGCTTGCAAAGTTTCAGCTCGATTGGGTCACGGGAAAAGGGTTAAAAATCGATCCAAAGTTTTTGCGTCAATCAGACAGACAGACGCCACGAGTTATATATAATAAGGGGAGTAAAAAAAAACATAAAATAAAGTGACAACCCTAGTGTCAACACAAGAGTAGGCTAATAACTTGCCGACAGGCCGGAGATATACTACTGTTCTGGGTATACTGTGGTATTATGTTAGGATGATTAAGAGATATTTATTTCATTATCATTAATATTCTCATGAGATCTAAAAAAGTAACCCATAAAAAACAAGTTTTTATTATACTCCCTTTCTCATTTACTAGTTGAAACATTTTTTGTCGCTTAACCTACGCGTTGGGCTTCGGTCGGGCGACGCTACTAAAGGGAGTAATAAAAAATTTCCAAAAATCCATAATTATACTTTAATCAGGTTTCGCATCTACCAGACGCGTTGAAATATTTTTATACAACTTAATAAATTTTATGAAAAAACCATTCAAAATTTGAAAAATCCAAAAATTTATTAATTTTTTAACGAAAATTTGATAGATCTCTTTTATCGTCGCCACGAGCGTGCTTGCAAAGTTTCAGCTCGATTGGATCACGTCAAAAGGGTTAAAAATCGATCCAAAATTTTTGCGTCAATCAGACAGACAGACGCCACGAGTTATATATAATAGCTCGAGGCTTTCTGAATAAACAAAAAGCCGAATTATAAACAACCGAATTTAAAAGCTCAGCTTTACAAAATATTGCACTGTTTATTTGCTGAGAGGTTACATTTATTATAAAAACAAAACTTTCTACGTAACCGGCGATATGGCAATATTTATTCGGATGCGACTGTGAATGTTACAAACATGACCGGCAAATTGGTGGATATATTTCTATCATTCAACTAGATTTGTACATTTGTAACTCCACTAGTTGTCATAAAAATTTTATGAATCTTTTATGAATAATTAAATTGATAAACAGCTTGGCTAAATTTTGAGACCGTCTTAAGTACGTACAATAATACCATGGTAATTTTTTATTCTCAAATAAGAGAGAAGATGTACAGAAATTTTCAAAGAAACAAAATACGTCTGTCATTAAATTCAAAATTTTTATGGAATATTTTGTTAATAAAAGACTTCAGATTTTTGCAAAGATTAGATTCAATGAGCTTCCAATTCATTCAAAGTTCTTTCAATTAAATCAATGTAAATTAAATAATGAAGAAACATCAAAAGCGCGCCATTTTTTTTCTATTTCCCTCCAGAATTCTGTTAATGATGAAAACAGTCGAAAATTACGCGCGCTTTTCAAAGCGTTTCTTTGTTCGCAATTCAATCAAATCCAATTTACACTTGTTTTGTGGAAGAGATGGCTGCTTTTATGTTTATTTAAAACTGCGATGTTAAATAATATGCTTTCCGAAATCTTAAAAGTTTTATTTTTCAATAAAGTTCAGCCAATGGGGGTGAAACCAAGCGGGGGAGGCAATATCTTGCAACACCCTTAGGCCTACACGTATTGCTGTAGGAAAATTATATTTTTCTTCCACAATTGCGCAATCAAAGGTTTTCAACTATGGGGATAATATGTTTAGCGGCATTGTAAAGTCGGTGAATAATACAAGTCAACATAAATAAAATTTAAAAAAATGCGTGTGCGGTCGGGGACCATTCCTTACGTATTTTCTTCAATTCCGAAAGTAATTGGATATGGAGATCTAGATTGTTTATATTAGTATATATTCTTTACGTAAGGAAACGTTATGTAGAAGTTATTTTTCGATTTTTTTTTCTCTTTCGATATTCACTTTAATGTATGCAAATAGTAAAAATTCAAATCACATTAAACGTATATAAATAGTAAAAAATACACATACTTGTTGCAGTTTCCATTTCTCGAATCATCATTGCAAAATTGAAATAATGAGACAATGTAAGTCACGTATGACTAAAAACAAAAATAAATAATACAGGTAGCTGCCAATCGGGCTCTTTCGTAATAGAAACGTAAGACCTATTTCTATTATGTTTGTGAAGAGTGCTCGATGATATAGGAATTCTAACGAAAATAAAGTACCTATATTATGGATCTGAATTCGATGATTTTACGTAAGTTGAAAAATTTCGCGATTTATTCATTGCTAATATTCAAAAGCGTTTTACTCGAAATCATGTTATGAAAATCGGTGACCAAAATATCTCGGCAACCACTGAACCGATCAACTTGAAATTTCTAGTGGTTATTTTATACATAATTATATATTCTTTGTCGTAGGTTTTTTTTAGTGACTTAATTTTTTTTTATCGGCATAATTAACAGATTTTATGCCTAAAAATCGATATTTAAATTCAAACGCCCATTTTGTCAAAAACCTAAAGTTCATAAATTATAATGTGTCAATTTTGATAATCTTTGTTTTTATTTTTATTCTGATGATTACAGATGAAATGGGAGTGGTCACCGCGGAGGACCTTTTTTTTCGGCAGTCGACAGAACCCAAGAATTTTCCGCCAATGTGGAATATTTAAAAAAAAATTTTTTTACATATTTTTAAATGTATGTATTTTCATGTAGAAATGATACAAATACCATAATTCATATAGGTTTTCTTTAAAAAAATCGCATTTTTTTCGCGCTTCGTAGGTAGGTTTTCCCTCTTGAATAAAAAATAATTGAATTAAAAACATTCGTAATAAAGAATCTGTAAACAGCGAGTTAAACTGTGTTCAGATCATTATGGAAGGCTTATTCGCAAGCGATATATGAAGGTATTTTTCTGATTTTCAAGTTTTAAGATATAAATTGACTCGAACGTCGAAGTTTGTAACGAACAATTTTTGAAGGTTTCTCGGATCTCGTTATACACGAATTTGATTGTGAACATTCGTCGGATCTCGTTATACACGAATTTGATTGTAAACATTCGTCGCACAATGGTGTAGCGCTACTGAGGGCAATTATTCAGTACGAAGTTGGCAGTGGAGGGGCTCATTCATAAAGGATCGTTGCAGTATTAAAATGTACGACTTCGCGCACACACTGCGCGAGTATTAGTTGCAGAAATTGCTTTGAGCACACAAAACCGCTTTTTCCGTAGCTGAAATGGTGTGTCGGGTATTCCAGGCCACAATTTAGGCGGCCCGTGACATTATCGAGTTGAAATTTCATGACGTCTTTGAGGGTCCGTTGTTTCTTAGCACGAACTGGATAAGCCATTTCAGCTGTCACCGGCAGATGTCTCCAGATGTCACGGCAAATGAGCCATCATTCGCGTGATGAAAGCAGCCTGTACTCCATTTATGGCAGACTTCAGAAATATATAGAAAAAAATGTAAACGTATTTTTTACGCAACTCAATTTAATGGAGAGTACGTTTGAAATAATAACAAACAAAGCATTCGCAAAAGATATTTCGATTGCAGAAAAGTAGAATTATTTTATTTTGATTGAATTTTTTTGAGGATGTGTACCTGCCCTCTTTCTGATTTTTCTTATCTACATCAAACGGAGAAAGATACAAGAAACAAATAAACCTAACATTCTTCAGTGCGCAGATAAATTTACCCGAAATAAATATACTGCTGTATTCAAACCCTAGTAGTTATGTACTACTTTATTTGAAGACAAAATCATCGCAACAAAATTAATTCAAATTGAAGAATTTTCAGATTTTTTTTTGTTGGAATACCTACATAGGTACGTAGAATGATTTAATTTAAAGAAAACCTATATTAACATAAATAAATATTAATGTTTAAATATGGTAATTCATTTTACACATCTTATCGCGAGAGCATTGGAGATATTTATACACACAAATACGAAACCAGTAAAAGAAAATAATAATTAGTAACGTATACGTACCTTATTATACTAATATTTTTTTTCTCCCTTTAATTTCATGGTTGAAAATCGCAAATTGATATCTCCAAAACACATATTTTATGGTTTATTTATATTCCTTTATTTTAAATAAAGGTATAATAAAGAAATAAACAAAAACAATAAATAAAGATTATTAAGTTAAAAAAGGATAAAGGTAAAAAAATGTATACAAAGAAATAACGGAGGAATATTCCATGTTTTTATGACCTTTCTGGCTAACGTTTCGGACCTCATTGCAGGGTCCATCATCAAGGCCGATGTGTTAGCACAAGACCCTGCAATGGGACCCTGCAGAAAGGTCAGAAAAATACGGCATATTACCCCAGAAAGCACAAACTAGAAGATTCTGAACGGCCGTGAAAACCTAAGAACAGTTAAAAAAGCGGCTCGGTCGCTATTAAGTGTGTATTATAAAATATAAATAAATATAGGATCTAGGATCACAAGAAACATCATATTAGGGATGTTTCGTCGTAAAGTTAGGGATCGATATTTTGCCTCCTTACCAGAAATTTAATGTGATTTTAAAATTAATATTTCGATTTGTATCCCAACGGAAATTACGTGCCAATAATTGTTACCGGGTCTTGATAATGAAAACTATTTATAGACATTTGTCAGTCATCAGGATGGCCTTTTAATAAATTAATAATAAAATTGTATCAAAAATAATAACGAGAAAAATAATTAAATTTTAAATTTAATTCGCGACTAGCGTAACCAAACTACGAGATGACAAAACCGCACTGAGTTTAGTTAGTGCAATACGAGCACAAAGTGCATACGGTACTAAACACTGTTCGGTCCGCGGTTACCAGTGTTGTGTGATTTAACTAAACATTACCGTAATAATGTTTAAGACTTAACTTAACTTAACCGAATACGGAAATCAACTAATTAAATAAATAAATTTATATACGATACGTACTAACATTTACAAAAATTTCTTACGAATATTGAAAAATAATAAAGCAATTAATCGGTATATAAACCATTAATAAAAATTAGGAGCCCTTTGAGCCCGGAGCTGGCAAAAGAGGAACGAAAGTAGAGTATAGCAGTGGAGATGAGATCCCTCAGATGTATGTGTGACAAATCAATTTATGATAGAGTAAAGAATGCAGATATTAGGAACGAATGTAAAGCTGATCTTAATATAATTAATAGAATTAAAAAAGGGTCGCTCAGATGGTTTGGGCATATTGAGCGAATGAATGAGTAAAGAATGGTAAGAAAGATATACTATAGAATGCAAGTATCGATGTCGCCAGAAAGAGAGGGCGACCGCGGAAGACGTGGCATGACCAGATTAACCAGGTACTGGAAAATGGTCCCGTTAGAAGCCTCAACAACCGGCGAGCTTGCATACGAAGATGTATGAATGTGGATGAGGCGAGAGTTGTATGTCAGGACAGAAGAGTGTGGCTAAGTAAGTAAGTAGGAGCCCTTTGTCGTTATCAAAATGTGTTACTCTACCACAAAACGATATATTATGCGAAGTTTTATAACATAAAAAAACAGTCATTAACAATCAATATTTCATTTTCAATTAAGGAACATATTAAATTATAAGTTAACTGGAAAATTTTTGAAAAAAAATGGCCACATCGCGTCCATTTCGAGACAGAAGAAAAGGTCAGGTACTTATTTAGAAATGAAACATCAATGATGGAGCGTACGGATTTTTAAATCCGATAAATCATTTGTTAAAAACAATCGTTTTAAAAAAAATTAAGGCATTTTTTTTAATGTTGCTTAATTTTACAAAAGCCGGTTTTTTTCCTAATCGGAAATGCTGTTATACGAGTAGATACATCATTTCTTAATAATAATATTTTTTTCTGTTTCGGTAAAACATGAATTGGGGAGAGATGGAACCCACTCACGGAAAGGAATGAAAGACGTGACGAAGGTATTATGTTTTCTTTTTTAAAAACATAACATGTTTAATATTTAATTCATTAAGTGCCAATATTTTTTTAAATAATTAATCATTGAAATGCTTGTAAAACATCACCAAACTTTCACTTAAATTTCAGGCTCCCGGGGTGGGTATCCCCTTAAGAAATATATGGATCAATTTTCATCCCTTCTCGCGCGCATCTCTAAGGCCTGTGGATGCGCAACTTAATAGATACTGAACATACACGACCCCCTTCTGTCTCAAGTAAAGCGGAAGCGATTCGAAAGAAGAGATTCTTTATAAAATATGTATACATTATTAATATTTACCAAAAAGGGTTCAGCAAAGTGTGAAATATTCACTGATGTATATATTTAGCACATTCTTTGTACAATTGTGTCCCTTTATATTCTGAATAGATTGATAAATATTTAGATATTCAACGATCGTCAATAGTAAATATTTACCTTCAAATAAGAACACGGAAAATATTTTTTCATCGGAGTGTTTCGACGAAAATTGAAATGAAAATTCATACCTCAAAAATCCCAAAAGACTTTGTGAAGTGTTGCCCGCATTAGTAAAAACCGCGGGAGAATTCTTCCATTTCTTTAACAGGTGCGAGGGGATATTTAAAGACATTCTGTCTTCGCGGCACAGAGAGGTTCCTTGAATTAAAAATACTACTAATGGCTTTTCGCGGAAAAACGATTAAATGCCGAATTTTCGTCGAATCCGGGAAAATCAGTTGCGCAGAATACACCTGCTCAAGGGTACATTTCGCAATATCCGTATTTTTTCTCAATTTGATCTCCGACATTATATCGGAATATTTCAACATTATTTTGAGAAGAAAGAAAGCGTTTCTATTCATTTCTCGGAATCGCAATCGCCCGGCAAACAGAAATTCTCTTTATAATTTCTTCCGTATTTATTATTCTTTAAAAATTAAACTCGACCATTCCCGACGCGGTTCAGAGGGCGCTTTCATAAAAGCAAAGCTTTCAATTATTATTTAAATTTTGTTGGTGTTAGGTTTCGTGAAACAATATTAAGAATTTTCTTTTCATATTTAAATGCCCGAGGGTTTTCCTGATCATATCTCACCGCGACTGCGCGGTGAGGTGCCGCCCTTACAGAATCTGCAGCCGAAATGGGAAGAAGCCAAACCGAACAACGGTGTTATTAAAAAACAATGCTGAGGCGATAGCGGACCACGTGGGAAATCAGAAAGTGTATATCGTGCACACTAAGATAAGGCCTCCGAGACAAAAGGTATCTAGACACTTGCAGTGTCGAGGCATCCTCGTGTGGACACCATCCCTTGGGTATTCATAACTCTGAAACGTTTCTTATATGTATCTCAGATTAGTTGTACAGACAGTTGAAACTTTCATATTATTATTCAAGACCCTGATTCGACCAATACTAGAATTTAATACAGTTGCACGGAGCCCTCATTATACAGTTCACATGAGTAATATAGAGAAAGTTCAAAATAAGTTTCTTAGATTTATCAATTATAAGCTTAACATACCGTCAAGTAACATTGATTACAACATTTTTAGATCTTTTAGCTTTCTCGATAAACTAGAGATTAGAAGAGTAGTGACGGACTTTCTATTTTTACACAAATTAATAAATTATACTACGACTATCCTCAACTACTAAAACGTATCTGCTTGCGTGCTCCGTCTCGCATAACCAGAAGTCATGCAGATTATGCCGTGAAAACTGCAGCTACCAACTACGTCATTAATTCCCCACTGCAAAGGCCTCCTAGACTAGCAAACAGACGTGAGCAACTTGACGTCTTTGTCAACAACTTTATATTATTCAAACATATTTTAAAAGGTGTTTTGAAAGATTACTCGTATTTGCAAATTGGACTTAAGTAATTCATTTGTATTTGTTTTGATTGTTTATTGAGTGAGATAACTAACTGTTATGTAACATTTTTGTTATATTATTTTTCTTGTGCTTCTGCTTTGTTATATACTTGGTTTTTACTTTTAAATTTTTATTATATTTATCTTTATATATCTGCATTTTAAAAATTTGATTTCCGCCTTATGTCATTAATATTTTTGTATGTTATTATTATTTTTTCTTTAAATTATCCATTATATAAATGTACACTTGACCTATTTATTTGTAAAAGCCCTGCAGGGTATTAATAAATAAAAAAATATTGGTTTAATCGCTATACGACTACAGTTAAGAAGCGATTGTCGATATCTACCTTACGATTTAGTTTAGCCCCGTACGGCTATTATCGTCGCACCAACAATATTGTATGTTAATTTACGACCCTGCTAAAAATGTAATCTTGCTAACGCGTCGTGGAGTTAACACCCCGTGAGGGTCGCGCTGCCGGCAGGGTGCGGGGGGAGGGAGGTCACGCGGGTGTCTGCAGGTCGCAAACTTCGCGCGAAGACTTTGTGGAAAATATATTTCAAATGTGTTATTTCTTTGAAATTTGGAGCCATTTTTTGCATCATGGTAGTAGCGAGGTAGTCGAGTTGTTAACAGCAGAGTGGTAAGGGCGAGCATAGATATAAATTTTTATTTAATAGTATTTATTTATTGTTTATTTACATTTACATTAGTTAATACAAGATACTAATAACTGCTACACTAGGTAAAAACCTGTTCTGTGGCAGTTAATTATTATTCATTGTCAGTATTGTCATATGTCAGTATTGAGATCATCATTTTATTTTCACGTTAGTTAAGTAGTTTTATTCGAGTCTTATAATTTGCGATCTATTTACTAGTATAACGGGTATCTAAAAATAAGTGTTCAATTACAATTCACAGTTATTTACTATAAGCGCATTGATATCTTTCAGGAAATAAGATAAGAAAAGGCAAGGTGTACGACAATAACTGGAAGAAATATTATAAAAGAAAACTGCAAAATTTTAAAACAAATGTTTATTTTAATAGTTTGACTCTGCAGATAT
Source organism: Agrypnia vestita (assembly GCA_016648135.1). Taxonomy (NCBI): domain Eukaryota; kingdom Metazoa; phylum Arthropoda; class Insecta; order Trichoptera; family Phryganeidae; genus Agrypnia; species Agrypnia vestita. Next base: position 2,008 of record JADDOH010010096.1, on the reverse strand, counting down.
GCTAAACTGTGAAAGGAGTATTGAGAAAAATCAGTTAATTTGGTTATAAATATAATTAAACGAATTAGCTTAGTTCATCACCACTTAATTTTTCAGGGTATACATAATAATAATTAAACTATTCAAAATTATGAACAATCATACCTCAGAGTTAAGTGTTCAAGTGAAGGGTGGGAAAGAAACTGGTGATAGGGTGAAAGGGAACATATTCAAGATAGGACTGTAAGTTACAATTTTTTTGTTATTTATAATAGACCCCCTTTGGACACTTGACACTGAGATATGATTGTTCATAATTTTGTAAAGCTTAATTAGTATTAAGTATACCCTGGCGAAGGAACGTTTCTTCCAAAACCCGTTGGTTTTACCAAAAATTAAGTGATGATGAACTAAGTTAATTCGTTTAATTATATTCATAATGAATAACCAAATTACAATAGTATAATTTGGTTATAAGGTATTGTCTTATTCAAAAAAAACAATTTTATTCTATGAATGTTTGATTAGGAGGTACAGGAGGAAAGGAAGCTGGAAGAGGCACGTCTGCCTGGAGAATGTGTAAGAGGATCCATTCCCAGGAGATAAATCTCCGTAGACCGGCGGCGGTTAGCTCTGCTCTGGCGACACTGTCGGACACGTGATGTGAACACCGAGCGGGGCGTGCATCTGTCACGCGGGAGCTGATACTCCGTGAAATAGCAGCGAACAGGAAAGGGAGGTGCTTTTCTCTCGTGTAGAACAAACCAGATGCAGTATTGAAAATAATTCAATAAACCCACATTGCAGAGACATGGAAAATGTCGGTGTAATGGTGTGCAATGGATCTGAGTATTTATTAATTTAATCTGTTTATTTCCTTCACGTATAAAATACTTAAAGTGTAAAGTATGGTCAACCTAGGATTGGAGTAGTGTGAATTTTTAAAATGTTTACTTCATGAAAGTGAAAATTAAGAAAACACCATTCTTTCAGAGAAAGAAATGTTTTTTTTTGCTTAGGCGCTGAGAAAATGTCGTGGAAGTAAATTATTAAAAAAAGTAACAATTAAAGACGAATTAAAACATATAACATAACACTAAACTTACAGCAATTAATATATTTCTAAAATGTCAGATGTTTTGAGCTTTGATAAGAAATTTCATGCTTTGAAGATTAAATTCTAAAAAAATTTGTGAGTCAATTTAGATTTTCGAAATTCGTAGTGAAGTACCTATTATGTATACCGACGGAGTAAATCAAATTTAGAAAATATTCCGCGACGTTACCGGGCCGCCGTTGCTAGTAATCAAACTTTTCTAATGATTCCAATTTGAAAAAGCCAATAAAATTTCTAAAAATCCGAAATTATACTATAATTATTATTTTTTTAACGAAAATTTGAAAGATCTTTTTGATCGTCACCACGTGTCTGCTTGCAAAGTTTCAGCTCGATCGGATCACGGGAAAAGGGTTAAAAATCGATCCAAAGCTTTTTCGACGGCAAGCAAGCAAGCAGACCGCCACGAGCTAATATAAAGGGAGTAAAAATGACACTTTTTACATGTATATTTATGTGTATTGGCACAGCATTAGGATCAACTGATTATTTATAGGTGTTAAGATTATTGGCGACATCTAAGAAAATGTTTTCTAATGAAATAATCGATCTCTGCTGACCATTGGTGGTCTATTCCAAAATTAAGTTTATCTTGGTTAAAATTGAAAATAACATAACAATATCATTGATTGATACGGTAAACACTTTGAGGTGCAATATGATTATTTTATTTTACACGAAATTTAACTTTGTAATTTTTTTAATTTGATTCGAATTACATTGCACATGTGTTAAGGCGACCCTTGCGGCAAAGTGAACAAAATTTCACAATTTTTTTTCATGCGTTTTTTATAACATTTTTGTTTTGAAATATGTCATTTTAATTTTTTTTTCAATAGGTTTTATATATTTTATAAATGGATATCTTGTCAAAATGACTCAAACTAAATTATTTAATCAGATAAAATATTA